>RJVU01031529.1:81217-117260 GCA_003731715.1 Anabarilius grahami
CATCCCCCATCCCCAGGTCCTTCCACCCCCCCTCCCACTAACATACGATGACATGCACCAGTCACTTTGTATACTTTATTATTTAAACATAATAACTGCTCTTGAGCCCTTTTGTCACTTTAATCAGAATGAATAAGCCAATCTTTATCTGCACTGTTTGTTCACTGGTTTGCACTCTATCTGCCATGTGCCATGCGCTGCTTTATTTAACTTTATTTATTTATTTTTATATATTTTTTTTATTATGTCTTTTTTTACATCCCCTTATTGTATAGTTATATCTTATATTTTATATTGATCTTGTATAGTTATATCTTATATCTTATATTTTATATTGATCTAGATTCTTAAGCTCTACTGTTAGTGTTAGTGTGGAAGAATTGACAATAAAGCAGACTTTGACTTTGACTTTGACTTTTGACTTTGAAAACACCAAATCAAGAGAAATACAAAAAAAGCCAATTCATCTATATAAACTTAACACATCATATAAATGGAATCATAACACTGCTGAAACATATATTAACATGTTAAAGTCAAATTAAATAGTCAATTCCATAACATTGTTTAGCAATTCAACATAATAATTGGAAGGGAATTGATTTAGCAATTAAACAAATGACATATATGAAAATATAGCAAAAAAAGCTCATTTAAATAAAAGGACACCATGTAAACACAAAAAAGCACTAAACAAAACCCTTCTGAAATATGGTTTGACCATGACTGTAAAACAATTAGACAAGAGCTATGATTCATTTCAAATCAAAAACACAAAGATCCAGTCAACACTGAGTTGCGCTTAAAACATTCAGAACTTCTGAAACAATACAAAAACACACTAAGACAGAAGAAACTGGATTATTATAACAACATGCTTCAAAAGACTGAAAACACAATTGATCAGGGCCAGTTCTGGAGCATGTGGAACAGTTTGAATACTACAACGCCACAAGAACCAGCCATACAAGATGGTCAAATTTGGAAAGATTATTTTGAGAACCTCTATAGCCCTCAAACTGACCCTTTAAATAATCCCAACCAATTAAAAGTCCTTGAAAAAATGAACGCTTTTGAGTCATGCATCAAAAACAACCAAAATCCACTAGATTATTCAATAACCCAACAAGAACTTAGTGGAAAACTGAAATCCATCAAATCTAATAAATCCTATGGCCCTGACAAAATAAAAAATGAGATGCTAAAAACAGCTCTCCTGAACTTTAGAATGCATTGCTCAAACTCTTTAACTTGATTCTGAGTTCAGGTGTTTTTCCAGAAGTCTGGAATACAGGGCTCATTTCTCCCATCTTTAAAAGTGGAGACAAAACAGACCCTAATAACTACAGAGGAATCTGTGTAACCAGTAATTTAGGAAAAGTATTTTGTTCTATAATTAACTCTCGGATTTCATCTTTCTTAAAGCAGCCCAATGTCATCAGCAAATTGGCTTCCTCCCTAAACACCGAACCACTGATCATATTCAAACACTACACACATTAATAAACAAACATGTACACCAAAAAAAAGACAGAAAAATATTTGCATGCTACACCACTCTTCAGCACTCTTATCTTAGTTTGGTTTTAACACCCACTGGAAATTCCAGTTTGGCTATTAAAACATTACTTATAAAAGCAATGCATGCTCTGTGGGCTTTATTCAAGTTATTCAAAATTAACATTCCAAGTTATTGTGGGCAAGTTATTCAAAATTAACATTCCAATCAGAATTTGGACAAGGATTTTTGATTGTGTGATACTGCATAATGCCTTATATGGAAGTGAGGTCTGGGGTCCAACGAGTAACTACAGCCAAGGTTTGGGACAAACATCCTTTAGAAGGTCTACATGTAGAGTTCTGTAGAAGCATCCTTCATGTCCACAGAAACACACCTAATAACACTTGTTGGGCAGAACTAGGCCGTCTTCCCCTCAATTTAATGATTACAAAAGAGCTTAAATACACTTAAAATCTAGTCCTGAAGACTTCATTTTAAAGCACTAAAACACAAGAACTGAGTGCTCAAAAAAGTCATCTTTGTGCAAATTTGTGCAATTTTATATATGTTCTTGTTTGTTTGTTTTTTCTTTCCTGTTTGTTTTTGTTTTGCTTTATGCAATGCTTTGGCAATATGTACCTAACTATCTCATGCCAATAAAGCAATATGAATTGAATTGAATAAGGATCGTCTGCAAAGACATCAGAGCCTTCAAGGCTTCTTCTTCTGCGTGTTCCAGGAAAAGGACCTTCTCTGTGCTCCAGGAGTTCAACATTCAAGTACTTCGTGTTTAAGACTCTAAAACGGATTCCAACTCCTTTCTTCCCACCGCAACGCTGCCCAGCTCAACAAGTGGAACATGTCACCCTCGGATTCAGCATGACCAGGAAGACGTAAATATCACTTACCAAACCTCTTTCTAGAGACCTTGGCATTAGTGTATATTGTCAGTATATGATTATATGTTCCTATAGGAAAGGACTGCTTTCCTGTAGCTCAGTGGTTAGAGCATGGCACTAGCAATGCCAAGGTCATGGGTTCGATCCCAGGGATTGCACATACTCAGATGTATAGTATAATGCAATGTAAGTCGTTTTGGATAAAAGCATCTGCCAAATGCATAAATGTAAATGTATCTAATTTGCATTAGATTGTGCATTGCTGATATCAGTCAAGAACAAAAAAATCTCTTGGTTTATTTGTTGAATTCAGAATGAGGTTTACCTTATTCTATAGAAACTACAGTTTATCTTTCCATAAGATTAACTTGTTCTGCCATAGTAACATCCAACTCATTCACTTGCATTTATTAATCTTTTCACTCTTTATCCATTCAGTAGTTGTTAGTTACTCTTGTCTATCCTTTTGTTAATAAAATCCATTTATTACACTTGTGTGTGTTGATAATACAGTAAGAGGCTCTACAAGTTAACGATATCTCACAAATCCTTCAGATTGCTCAGATGATGAACTTCCTCCAATTTATATAATTGAAGACTTCAGATGCAAAAGCCTCTAAGTGCCGTCTGAAATGTTTTTCTAAAATGAGCATTTTTATCAAGCTCGTATTTTTTTCTTTAATGGCAATTAATAGGTCCTTTTCATCGCCATTAAAGTGAAGTAACTGAACATAAACATACAAGCTTGATAAAAATGCTCATTTTATAAGAAAATTTCAGATGGCACTTAGAGGCTTTTGCATCTGAAGTCTTCAATTGTAATTCAGACTACAAACTTCCATAATTGTTCTTTATTGTCAAAGTGACTCCTTGACTGGTGCCCCGAAATACTGGAAGGAATCATCTGACTCTTAATATTAATACAAAATATTTATGGTCTTAAATAATATTAATAACTACATTTGTGGTGCCCTCGTGTGAGGTTAGTCCAAAAATAAATTTTTGGATGTACAAGTCCATTTGTACAAATATGTTCAGATAACTTAGTTTTGTCGTGGCCATGACATATTAACTTGTATCTTAGCCATGGTTATCTATTTGTTGAAGTAACAAAATCTTTATTTACAATGTGAAGTCGTGGCCTCGCAATAGGCCTATTTCACAAAATGGCGGCCGAGAACGGAAGTAGGGAAGCGTTTCTTCCGGTCGCGCTGATGCCCGCTACGATCGTCATTCATTACCATAATGGACCGCGAACAGCTCGTTTTTTTCATTAATTAACTTACCAAAAATAAGAATAGCAGATGTTGTCCGTTTTGTTGATAGTTTTCATGGAGATGTNCAGACTACAAACTTCCATAATTGTTCTTTATTGTCAAAGTGACTCCTTGACTGGTGCCCCGAAATACTGGAAGGAATCTGACTCTTAATATTAATACAAAATATTTATGGTCTTAAATAATATTAATAACTACATTTGTGGTGCCCTCGTGTGAGGTTAGTCCAAAAATCAATTTTTGGATGTACAAGTCCATAAAATATGTTCAGATAACTTAGTTTTGTCGTGGCAATGACATATTAACTTATCTTAGCCATGGTTATCTATTTGTTGAAGTAACAAAATCTTTATTTACAATGTGAAGTCGTGGCCTCGCAATAGGCCTATTTCACAAAATGGCGGCTGAGAACGGAAGTAGGGAAGCGTTTCTTCCGGTCGCGCTGATGCCCGCCACGATCGTCATTCATTACCATAATGGACCGCGAACAGCTCGTTTTTTTCATTAATTAACTTACCAAAAATAAGAATAGCAGATGTTGTCCGTTTTGTTGATAGTTTTCATGGAGATGTGATCGAAATTGGATAATGTTATAAATTCTTTTTTGAGCAGGTATATTATGTTAGGCAGTTGTCATGGTAGAATGATCACTGTTATGGATGAATTTAAAAGTGGTTTTAATAAAAAATAAAATAAAAACCTTGTTAACTGTGTATGTGTGTGTTTGGACACTTCAGTCTTAAACATTATTTCAGGGAGAATTGTTATTAGGGCCAGGTGTTATAATTCCTTACGAAAGCGAGAGGAACCACATCAGCTTGAGGTAAATACATACTGGATTTAATAATGAATGCTATGTTTTCTGATAAGCAGATTGTTTCTAATGTATTACTTATCTCAGTGTCCTTATTAAAAGAAGCTATATAGTTTAGTAATAACAGCACCACCTGCAGTTACAATTAACATAACATAGCTTTTATATTATATCATTGGTCATTTTAACTCTTGTGCATTGTTTTGGGCATTTAAAATTAAATTAAAAGCTCATACTTACTATAGATGTACACACAAAATAAGTAAATAAACAAGAATGATGTCATTGTTAGTGTGGCTTTAGTTGAAAGTTCATGTTATTAAGTGTTTTTTTCCCCCAGTAGATGGCAGCAAACTTTCACTAGACTGGTTCAATTTTCAATTTCAATGAGATTGAGAAATGCAAATCTTTACAGTGAATTCGAAAATGTTGCTATTTTAATAAAAACATGAAAATTAAGAAATGAAGGCAAATAAAAATACCATAACAGTAGTCTAAAAAAAAATAAAGGAGTGATATTACATAGTAAATTACATAAAATTTAGTTACAAAATATAATATAGTTACAAAATCACATTGTACCAGTTAAACATTTCAATGTACTTCCTTAATGAACAGCACACAAGGGTTAAATAAAGATGTGAAATACATGAAAGTCTTTCTATCACGTTCTTCAGATCACACTTGAAACCATCACCCCACCTGAACTGACAGCATATACATGCTCATGTGCTGCTGGGAGAAGTTTGTGCAACCATCTGGTTGCATCAATGTATCAGACAGCACATTTTAGTTCTCTAGGCACCAAGAATGTTCCGGCTGCCCTTGCATGCACAAGCAAGTAGCAGTCCTGGCATAGGACCCGCACCTAGGTAAAATAAAAAAAGACAACAACTCATCCTTCAAACAGATTTAATTTAACAGCAGTTAATAATAAAGCAATACTAAATAATAAATCAGCAGTAATAAATAAAAATAAATGTAAAGTGCCTAATGTGCAAATAAAGTTACAATCTTCCAGTAAAAAATATATAAATGTTTTGTCAGTGCATAACTCCTGAACCGGTAGATGAGCCTGTGGTGCGTAAGCCGAAAGCCTCTGGCAGGAGCAGTGTGCAGTCAACCCTGTACAAAGCATATGGAGGTAATCTCCATATACTAACAACACACACCTTCAATTTAGGTAACGCTTGACACACTGAGACATGAACCTTTTCTTTAGGACCTTTGCCTGATAATGATATCCTTGCTGGAGCAGCATCCCTCATTTCTCTTAGACCACAGCTGCTAATAGCCAAGATTGTTGATGGGATGTCTGCTGTAACAATGGTGTCATCAAAGTTCGGAGAGGTCCCCAAAGGTTCACTGCTTTCTTACCAGTGTCCTGCTGTGCTGCCAAAGGATGTGGTTAATCATCCAAATGCTCCACAATTCCCCCCATTACCTGTCCCACAATACACACTCCCACAGTACAATTTTGTCCCTGGCAGCTGGGCTGAACTCCTGCATATGCAGAGTCTGGAGGTGACACCTGAAATGTCAGGGATCATTGAGGAAGGAACACGGGATCAGTCCAAAAGCCCCCTCTGGGTAAGCATGTGCCGTCTACGGCTTACAGCAAGTACGTTTTATGAAGCAGCTCATGCAAGATCTGAAACCACTGCGAAGACACTGGACGGATCATTAAAGGTGCCCCTCAGACCAAGGCAATGCGTAGAGGAGTGGAACTTGAGCCAGAGGTTCTTCACCGCTATGCTGCCACCTTCGATGTCAATGTCCTTCCATGCGGTCTCGTCATCCACCCCCATGCTCCACATCTTGGTGCCAGTCCAGATGGCAAAGTGGTGGACCCAAGTGAAGAACCTCCCTATGACCTGGTAGAGGTTAAATGCTCTGATGTGGAAGACATTGGAGAGGCATCACACATTGAGTTTGTTGGGGGCCAACCAAAGCTAAAGAACATCACTAATGAAGAGACATATTTCATTAACAAATCCAATGGTTTTTATTTAAACTTAACATGGTTTCAGCAAAACTTACCATGTTTTGCATTAAAGAAAAAAAAATTATTGGACCAATGGTGACCCTCTATACACAAATACAAATTACACATTATTTACAATTTTCTGAAGAGCTTCTCATTATTGTGTCTGATGGCCGCTTACACAGAGGCAGTGACCGCAGAGACTCGTGAAGAACAGCATCTGTTAACAGAATATACAAAAGATAGAAGGTCAGACAGCAAGTTCAAATTTTACAATAATCTAAATCCTACGTTGAATCAATAATATTTTTGAACAGTAAATAAGGATTAGCAGCAGGGAACTGTATCAGTATGGCATGTCGATGTTGTTTTCAGTACATAGTCAAGCATAGCCTATACAGCATACAACACTTTATGAATTAATATCGTCAGAATAGGGGCCGATTTGACCAATCATATGAACGGGGCATTTTGGTGCTGCATACAAACATGTGCCATAAACCACCACACACAAACTCAAAAAGGAGATATCAAGCCGGAATCTCGCTCTCCGTTTGTTAAAGCAAAAAAAAAAAAAACGTTCCTCCAAAATAGCAGCAATTTTCTCCGGTTCTTTTAGGATCGCGTAGGCCATTAAATTCACGGTTGTCGTCGCCATCAAGGTCAGTCTGTGATGTCACTTGATTGAACTGGTCAGAATCCCCAAGATTGAGCGATGTATTGCGCTTTCAGTGTTTTATTAAATAAATTATACATTGCGACAATATAATTCACCCGAGTGACTGAGCGAGGGGGATTCAGACGAGGGCCGTGACGTCAGCAGCTCTGATTGGCTGAAGGCAGTGAGCAACAAAATCTGACTGGTCACAGACCAAGTTGAAGAGACATTTGAATTCCAAAGTCTCAAGTTCAACCACTCAACATATTTTTTTCGCATGTAACGTTACTTGTGCTGCTGGTGTGTTGTTCATTATAGATTTGTCTGTACGATTGTAAAATGATTCTGCCAGTGTAAACTTATTAAACATATGTACTCATATGTGTAGGCTACACTGCATATAAAGTCATACTGAAATAAATAAGCACAAGCAATAAAATGAATTCCAAGGATGAATAAGTAAACAAAAATATATACTCAAATTTAACTTTAAATACACTATACCTGCGTATATACCTGCGTATCACGTAGACAACACCACCGTGGGGTTCCCCTCTTGAGAAATCGCGGGGGCCCCCCAAGCCCACGGGGCCCCATGCAATTGCGTGCTTTGCGTGGTGGGTAAACACGCTACTGTACTTACCTGCTCATTGGAATCCTTCAGTCTTCTCTCATCTGTCATCTGCCCTTTGTCTGCTTCTGATCTATTCATCTGCAAAAGAGACATTAGGATTACTTCAAGCTAAGTCAAAGTTCTATCTGCATATCGTTCTGTACTCACCAGTCTGCATTCCTGTCCAGTTCCGTGCCTCTGTTCAATAAACTCTGTGTTTTATACAACTTACCTGTCTGTATCCTTCTGTTGTGTTACAATATATAGATACACATACAATTGTGCATATGTATTCATTCAAGTTTATTTATTGATTAATGTGTCTTTTGTTTCTCTTGTGTAGTTTATATGCATTCATTTATAACAAAAAATTACTTTATTTTGTTGCTCCAAATCAGCCTCTGTCATGGTGTTCACAGACATGTCTTTTTATTACCAGGTAAAAATTTGCTAGTTAAATATGTGATTATACGTTATTTGATAAATATTTGACAAGCTGTCGATAAAGGCGTGATCTGCGAGCAGCTGATCTACACCTCCTTTGAGCTGTTGATCCAATCGACGTTAAAACACAGGTGAAAGTGGTAAGAATTAAGCAAAACATTGTCCATGTTCGAGTTATAGAGTGGGCTCTTTAAATTTTTGCGCTGTTAAGACGACACATGACAACATCAGCATGGCGGATGTAGTACTTTTTTTCCCCTTTTTTATTATTATTAAAGGTGCCATCGAATGGAAAATTGAATTTACCTTGGCATAGTTGAATAACAAGAGTTCAGTACATGGAAATGACATACAGTGAGTCTCAAACACCATTGTTTCCTCCTTCTTATATAAATCTAATTTGTTTAAAAGACCTCCGAAGAACAGGCGAATCTCAACATAACACCGACTGTTACGTAACAGTCGGGATCATTAATATGTACGCCCCCAATATTTGCATATGCCAGCTCATGTTCAAGGCATTATGCTGCGCTCACACCGAACGCGTCTGGGCCGTCAAATTCGCGTCAGATGCGTCTAGTTGGACGCTTGAACATTTTGAAGTCAGACGTGCGTAAAATTCGCTCAATTCACGCGTCTAAACAAAGTGTGTTCAGACGCCAATTCGCGTCATGGGAGGAGCTTCTGCCTGGCGCGGTACCTGTGCTCCTTGCTTGATAATGGTGGATATGGATGTTGCTGAGAGAGTGGGTTGGATTTATTTACTTCGGAAAGTCCATCAGCGGCATCGGCGGGCTCGCCGTGTCTGGGTTCACGATATTGTCCAGAGACGCTTCCAGTTTGGTGAGTTTCACCATTTACTCCAGGAGCTGCGTCAGCGGTACTTCCGTCTGTCTCGGTCCCAGTTTGACGACCTGTTGGCCCGCATTGTTGCGCGGATTTCGTACCAGGACACCAACCAGGCGCTCAATTCCAGCTGCAGAGCGCCTGTCCGTCAGTAAATACTAATATATTCTTTTCTGGTTGGATTAATTAACATTTGTATAACATAATATATATATATATTTTGTTATGACTTTGACTAATATAAATTATTTTGCAAAAGTTTGTGATTTCATGTCCAGGTACTCCTATCTGTAATCAATATGCATGTACTAGTAAATTATTGTTCTATAGCGCTCTATAGTGGTTTAAGTGTGCCATCTATAAACTGTTTTGCTGCTGTAGCAAACAAACTTCAGCATATGGTAAAGTAAAACATTAAGGGTTAGTCCATATAATTATTACTTAGTACTATATAAGTACAAGTACATATAAAAATAACATTTGAACTATTTAGTGAAGTGACATGTGGCCAAGTATGGTGACCCATACTCGGAATTTGTGCTCTGCATTTAACCCATCCAAGTGCACACACACAGCAGTGAACACACACACCGTGAACACACACCCGGAGCAGTGGGCAGCCATTGCTGCGGCGCCCGGGGAGCAGTTGGGGGTACGGTGCCTTGCTCAAGGGTCTCACCTCAGTCGTGGTATTGAGGGTGGGGAGAGCGCTGGACATTCACTCCCCTCACCGACAATCCCTGCCGGACCTGAGACTCGAACCTATGACCTTTGGGTTACAAGTCCGACTCTCTATCCATTAGGCCACGACTGCCCCAAACATGTGAGACAGGAATAAAAAGGACCATGCATTGGAAGAGGGACGATGGAAGAGTGAGGGACACAAATGAAAGAGGAGAAAGGAGACAAAGTCTGTTTCATTTCCTGCAGAAATTGCTGCCTCATTAAATAAAAATAAAAAATCTACTCTGTAGGATCCAATGTTTCCAAATTAAGCACAACAGTGCTGCTTTCGTAAATTAATTTATGCATTTGAAATTTGACGAATTCCTTCGTCTGAGGCGGCAACTTCTGCAGGGACGGAAGCAGACTCAAAAGAAAATGCTCATCCTCGGAGCAGGGAGGAGGTTGAGGCCTGGATCTCAGAGCTGATAACAGCTCCTTTTCAAAAATGGACTCCTCCCGAGGCCTTCTCCTCCTCCTCGATGGTGGTACTGTAAAGAAAATGGTTCAATGAGAAGATGTTCACAGAAAAGTTTAACTAAAAACAAAACAAAATTGGAACATTTTTAGTATTAAAAATCTCAAATAAGACTGGCAGTGTAAATGAGCAATAACTCTAAACTCTATTGAGCAGAAATGAATACTGTTTATTGGAAGCATGTCGGCAAATGAATAAATGCCTGTACACACCTGTGGGTACAGCAGCAGCTGCAGACGATGGGCCAGCCTGAGCAGGAGAAGCAGCAGCAGGCTCTGGCATTGGGGACTCGGGCTCTGGTGGAGGTGACCCAGGCTCACTGCATTCCAAAAAATCAGTTGGCTCTGCCATGGCAATAATACATATTTAATACAACACATCTGCATATTGTACTGGTTAGAGAGATCCTTTCGTTGTTCACCTGAAATATAATAATACACAATAGTTTTTCTCTGTGTGGCTACACTTGTCAACACACCTCCTGTCTCCGATAGCCCTGCTGCTTCTGCCTGATCTGGGTGGTCATACCCTGTGGTCTGCTCATCCCTGTCCCTACTCTCCATATTCCCGCTCGTCTCCCCCGGGGAGACGAATGGGTCAAGGAAGGACAGGACCGCAGAGTACTTCCACCTTTTGGCTGACTCTGCTGCTGACCCACTCCTTTTCTCTGTCTCCTTTCTCCTCTCTTTCAAATATGTGTCCCTCAGACTCTTCCATCTTTTTCTGCACAGATCCTCTGAATAAACACATCATCTCGTCAGTTGGAAACTAGTAGCGGCAATTTAGCGCGGTTATGCCGGCCGGCTTTTGCTAGCTTGCAGGTGGGCTAGTATCAACGGCTAAAATCATGCAAAGCGTTTTACAACTTACCAGATTGTCCGATTTCCTCGCTTATCCTCTTCCAGGCAAGGTCCTTTTTATTGCTGTCTCTATAAAAATATGATGATACATCATACAGTTCAGGGTGGCCACACACAGCGACTATGGCCCTGTCCCAAATGGCACACTCCGGACTTGTGGACTTCCTCAGAGTCCACACTTTGGTGACGTCATGTAGTGCAGACCTATAGGGCCCTTGGCACGAGTCCACGAGGGCGCATTAAGAGGTATTTTTGGGACAGACTCGATCGTCACGCCGGAAATAACGGTCTGGTTGTTTTTTGACAGGAGCTGCAGGTTCGGGGAATATGCTGCCTATTGTTGTTGTTGTTTTTACCATTGTGTTTTGCGAGATGGCTTGCCATGCAGAGAAATCAGAATTTTGCGCTCCGACGTCGTAGTAGAAGACGAGATTTTTTTTCGTGCATACAAATGCTGATGTTATGCACGGAGGAAAGGGTAAGGAAATAAAAGTTATTGACTTTGTAGCTAAATGTTATAACTTGTCAAAAGTCGTTAGTGCATTAAGTAATTTTATTCTTTGATTTACAGGTCAGCCATTTGATTAGATATACGGGATTGAACCGAGCCATGCCGGTGCTTCACATTTATTTTGATGCAGAGAGAGACACGCGTCCTGACTACCGTCTCAACAGACAATCAATCAATGGTCTTATTCAGATTCTTCTGGAAATGACACAGCAGGACCATGGATGGGGACAGCACTTGGAAGTGCTTGTTTTTGTGTACTGGCTTGCACACGCATTGTCCTACAGAGTTACATCACGGACATTTTCTATTCCAAAATCTACTGTGTGCAGAATTGTGCATAAAATTGCCCATCAAATAAACAATGTAGTGGCAGCAGGCAGGGTCATTTGCTATCCTCTCCCAGGCCAACTTTATGGAGTTGGCCATGGATTTGCACAACTGGTACGGCATCCTGCTTTCCAAAAGGCTGTTGGAGCAATTGATGGCTGCCACATCAGGATCAAGCCACCAGGACGCAATAAAGAGGATTATTTTAATTACAAACAGTTTTATAGCATACAAATGCAGGCTGTTTGTGATTCAACGGGTCGTTTTCTGAATATTTTTGTTGGCTACCCAGGATCTGTTCATGATAAACGTGTTTTTAAAAACAGTCCATTTTACTACAATGCTAAGTATCCTCCACCTGGTTATTTTCTTCTTGGTGATGGTGGGTATCCATGTATTGATACGCCCATTTGCGTCATCACACTATTTAAGATGCCCTTACAAGGACCAGTGCGGGAGAGGTTCAACCGGTGCCATTCACGAGGCCGCACAATTATTGAGCGAGCTTTCGGAATGATGAAAGCAAGATGGAGGAGAGCATTGTTCTCAGCTTTGGAGGTTAAAGTGGGCTTCTGCACTGAAGTAGTGATTGCATGTGCATTCCTGCATAATGTCTGTTTAACGCATGGTGATGTGCTTGAGCCTGAGGATGCTGATGCCACATCCCCACCTTCTCCTGATGCAGCAGTTTTTGTGGATAGGTCTGGAGTCCAGTTCAGGGACAGGCTGGCTGCACGGGTTTCTGTCCTGTTGGTGTCCAACGTCCACTGATGGAGCATGATTACACTCTGTGATTAAGCAGAACAGATGCTATTCTTTGATGTTCTTGTTGGAGAGTTTGTTTAATTTTAGTTGTAATTTTTATATGGGGTTAAATCCTTTGAATAGTACTGTAGAGAAAGAAAATATTTTGTATACATGTAAGTCATTTTTTTTATAGTATTTTTTTTATTTTTATTAAACTTACAAAACTGAAGAACTTTATTTTAACTGATGACACTCAGTGACTGAGCAAAAAAAAAAAAAATTATTTTACAATTACTGTAATTATTGTGTTATCTTGTAGTGCCTTTTGATTATTGACTTTGAATAGTTGAAAAAGAAAACATTTTGTGTTCATCTACCTCAGTTTGTATTGTACATGTTGAAGAACATTTAATATTGTGCACTGTATAAAATTGTATAATTTTATTTTCCTTTACTTGGTGGCAGTTGTTTATACAGTTTCTTATTTTTGTAAAGAATTTTCAATATTTTTTTATACAGTTCCCTTTACTACTTGATTTTAAGTTACCTAAATAAATTACACAATTCAGTGACACGGTCAGTGTTATTACGCATCTATTGCAGTTATAGCTGTTCTTATATGTGAATTATCATCATCCAAACAACTGATTATAGAACAGGGGACTATCAAACCTTTAAACCAAACTTACCACAAAATGTGCTAAAAGAAAGGCAGTTTTCTTGTACATTTGCAATGTGAAAATAGGACATTTACTTTGTTAACAAATGTGTCTGTACCATTACATGTAGAATAGTTTCTAACCTCACCAAGGATAAATAAATATTGTTCTGCTTTTTAAAAAGTAAGGTGGACACAATAAAAGCAAATTATAATTCTCAAGAACGTTTGTTTAATATAAAAACCCAAAACAGTACAACAGTAACATGAACAATAACTTAGAAGTTTTTTTTTAGACAGTATTTTTTTCTTTTTTACTGTGCTTAAATACAAAAGTATCTGTAGTTTATCTTTATTTTTTTGTGGAACTTTTACTGTAGTACACTCTAAAGCATAAACAATATAATACTCAAATGATTCTATAAAAAACAATTTAAGAACAGTGACAACAGAAATGTTGCTAAACCTATTTACTTTTTTGCTACATGAGCAAAAATTGGGTTAAGATGGTCAGCATCTGGTCCATCTGATTCTCTGCCCTCACAAACCGCTCTTCCTCTCTTGCGTCTGACTCCATCTGACGGTGGTCCGGTTTCTCAGCGATTTCCTTTATAACTTCAAGTGAAGTAAGCTCACTTCGCCTCTTTCTTTTTGTGGGGCTTTTAGCCTTTCCTCCACTTGGCCTGGCAGATGGTCTGGGAATCTCTTCTGCTACTGGACCTACACTTTCTTCAGCCCCTGATGATCCTGGTTTTACTGCATCCTGCACTGCTGGTTCTGAATAAGAAGGGGTAGAGGGAGGCTGCAGGCAGTCTGCAACTACAGCACTTGAGGGACCTGCCATATCTGATGGGGAAATTTGTGCACTGAGACCAGAAGAAAAGGTGGCCACAGGCAGCACGCTTGGTCTTTGGACAATGGCTTAATGCATGGCCTCAAAAAAAGGCCATGATGCTGCTGTCACCTCCCCTTCATCTGTTCCAGATCCCGTCTTGGGCAGGCACAAATCCTACAGCAGTATTAATATTAATATTAACAAATATGTTTATAGAAAAAAAGATTTCTCTGTAAATATTACAGCTTAAACTCGTATATTTTGGCCTCAAATCTGTAACAATTACATAGTTGTGTTTGTAGGGGATGTATTGAAAATACCTTATATTTTCTTTTAAGGTTTTCCCTTTTTTTTTTGGCTTGCTGGGGATTGAGTTGGCCTTGCAGTCCCATATCCTTAATAATCTTCCTAACAGATATAAAATAAATATGTGTAAACAGTGTTCAATACCATACAATTCCAAAAGTGATGAACACAATTCACACTTACTCAAACCCTTGAGCAGATGCGTTCCTCATGCCTGTGAAAGCCTTATCCCTCTCCATACAGAGCCGAATAAACTGAAAGGTCATCTCATCAGTCCCTTTATTAGATAAATATCACAAATATCTTATACAAATATTATAATATTTAGCATCGTGAACAGGTTTCTTTTCTTTTGCAAAATATTATCTCCATGTCAACTACACAGCCTGCTTTTGCTTATGCCACCTGGGCATTAGACAATATATACATGCTTATTTAAATAATGTATACAGTTGTAATAATACATAATGTTCCATTTGAACTAAGATTACAATTTTAACACATAATAAACATGTGCGTGAGTTTCATATGAATTTACAGGTTTAAATATAAATACTAGGTTTACATATGACTCAGTAAAGCCCTGACATTCGGTTCTATTTATTTAATGAATCATAATGCGATCGTATTATTCAACGCGCTATTATTATGTTTGAGATATCAACCACTGGTCGATGACCATAATGTTTGTATAAACTGTAGGTAACAACTGGTAAAATGTACACCTAGGTCATAAAAACCGTAATGATACCTACACTTAAATATTTTCTTCTCAGCCATGTCATCAATTGCTCTTGAGCGAAATCTCCTCCCATCCGTTGTCTGATTGGCATTTCGCAAGGATTCTTGAGTAGTTAAAGTGTGCGGAGCCTGCATCTATGCGGGCTTCGCGGAAGACCGCTTCAAGGGTACAAAGGGGGCGCCGCTGAGCACACTTCAGAGCGTTAAAATGCTGAATGGGATGGCCTACGGACTCGTAGACTCGGTGAGCACGGGCAATTTAAGTCCACGACACCGAAAGTCCACATGAAGTGCTCCATTTGGGACAGGGCCGTTCAGTTTGTCCTCCATCTTTGTTCTGGTCTCCACCGCTGATCACGTCATAAACTACCAAAGCAAAGACCCTGATTGGTTAACGCGCCTCGAATTTTCGCCAAAGTTCAGATTTTTCAACTCGGGCGTCTAGGGCGTCAGACGCGTGAACGCTCAATTCGGGCCACGCCTTGATTCGTGAGCAATTAAAGCAATTGAGCGCAAGCAATTAAAGGGGCCGCAGCTGAATCAGCGCATTTCTAATGATGCCCCAAAATAGGCAGTTAAAAAAATTTATTTAAAAAAATCTATGGGGTATTTTGAGCTGAAGCTTCACAGACACATTCAGGGGACACCTTAGACTTATATTACATCTTGTAAAAAAAACGTTCGATGGCACCTTTAAACAATTAGTAATGTACAAACAACATGGCACTGTCAACACATCTTTGCAATACAATTTACAGAACAGGTGCATGAGAGAATAAAATACAACAGATAAAAGCAAAATAATAAAGGCAAAAAAGGAATAGCAAAAAAAAAAAAAAAAACTTAAAAAGGGGGCTAGGTTTTTTTTTTTATTCTTCTATAGAGGAACAAAGATTTATTGCATTTTCTTTTTCATCACTTTGAGGGCTTTTGTATAAGAAATAAACTCATTATGAAATGCACAAAATATTGGTTTCACCTTCAAGTAGTTTTCCCAGCATAGAATGCTGTTAACCAGGAAATCATCTTTGTTATTGTTCATAGATAATGTCCTTGATTGTGAAGTTTCCAAGGTGAGGCAACTTTGGGCCAAGCCAGTCATGAATATCAGACCATAAAGCCTCCACATACATACAATGAAAGAATAGATGATCCGTAGTTTCAATATATTCACAAAATAAACATTTATTAGAGTCAAACCCAAAGCTAAGTCTTAGGTATTCATTGGATGGATATATCCCATTTAAAATTTTAAAATGATTTTCTTTAAATTTGGGAGGTAAATGAAATTTTTAATATTTGGTTCTAAGTATATGAATGATATATTTTGAGAAATTATGTGAAATTGAGTTTCTATAAGCTATTATAGGTAAGAAATAGTTTAACCTATTTCTAATAACTTTGATTGAAAGTTTACTTCCTTTCAAATCACAACCTTCAATTTCAATTAAAAGTGATGGGAGAAGCAGGGTCATGGGAACAGAATAAGATAGAATTTATTTAATTAGACAAATAACAGGGAAGGGATGGCTTTAGTAATAGATTTAAATTTGGCTCTATTGCAAAGTAAATTATATTTAACACAGAAATACTCATTTCAAATTCCACAATTACCATCAATTAAATGGGGCACTGACCAAATACCTATTTCCATCCAGTCCTTGTTATACAGTGATTTGTTTCTAACTGTATATCTATTATTCCATTGTGGTGTACTGTGTGGTGTGAAGTTATGGTTGTATAAAATCTTCAAATATAACAAGACCTATTGGTGAAACTAGGATAATTTAATTGGGAAATGTTGAATGGTGAAATCACAACTTAGTAAAAATTCCATTCCTCCTAAGTTCTTAAACAATTCTCTGGGAATATGAAACCAAAAACTGTTGTGGTTTAAAAATGATTTCGGCCAATTAATTTTCAGGGTCCCATTTATAGAATCAAAATCAATGGCTTGTAAACCTCCATCTTTAAAATCTTTTGTCATCGCTACACTTTTCATGTAATGGGTTTTCTTTTTCCAGATGTAACCAAAGTTAACCTGATTGATTTTTTTTAATGGTTCTATTAGAAATAACTATTGTGTATGCAGGATAGAGTAATCTTGAGATGCTTTCCATCTTAGTCAAAACTATTCCACCTAATAAGCTTATATCTCGCAATAACCAAGAGCTAAGTTTAATTTGACATTATCTAATACTTTCCAAACACTCATATATTCATTTTCAACTGAATCTTTTGAAATAAGCATTTCCTAAGTATTTAACTTTAGATTTTATAGAAATGTTGTAAGCCTCTGTTAAGTGAAATTCATGAATTGGCATTAATTCACACTTGTTCAAATTAATTTTTTAACCAGAGGCTTTGGAGAAGGTGTGAATTATTTGTAGTATTTTGGGCACCTCTGTTTCATAAAAATAGTATCATCTGCAAACTGACTGATGATTACTGGCTGGCAAAGTACATCTAATGTGGCTACGTTTGAGTTTTTGATGAAGATAGGTGAAAAAAAAAGGGTAAATAGGACAACCCTGTTTTATGCCACGATTGATGGAAAAGCTGGGCAATATACCTCCTGATAAAGAAATCGAACTATTAGAATTTTTGTAAAGGCATTTTATAAGGTTTCTAAATTGATCTCTAATACCAAACAACTTTAAGCAATCGAAAATAAAGGAGTGTTCAATTTAATCAAATGCCTTATAAAAGTCAATGAAGAAAATAAAACCATCTTCTATTAGATGTCTGTAATGTAAAAGATCAAGCACTAGATGAATATTGTTGTGTATAGATCTCGCTTTCATAAAACCAGAGGAATCGCTTATAATTGTGTAAAAATATTTATCATCTATTAGCATATAATAGGGTTACAATTTTATAATCAGTGTTTGATTGGTCTAAAGTTATGTAATATTTTGGGGCCTTCATCAGGTTTGGGAATTAAAGTTATTATACCTTTGTAACAAAGTCCACTGAAGGCGAGCGTAGTGAGAACCCAAGTGCAGTTTTAATAGTATCCAAAACATGAACAAAAAACAAAGACGTGGCTTGACTTGAGGTGACTACAGACAGACACTCACCAACAGCAGGTACATTAAACAAAACTAGACAAGATAACAATGAAACATGAGGGCTATTTATACAAAGAGACTACAAGGAAACAAACAAGGAACAAACCTTGACAAACAAGGAACACCTGTGAACAATCAAGACAATGAACCAATGACAGAACAGAACTGAACCACATGATTAGAACAACCAATGAGAACATAACACATGAAACTGGGGAAGCACATGACATGATCACATGAGGGCAAGGGAATGACATTACACAAAAGCACATGGCAAAACTTGGAAACAAACAAAGCAGTGAAACAAAGCATAATTAGAAAATAAACCATGAAACGTGAACATGAAACAATACCAAAACAAGACGTTACAGAATCCCTCTAAGGGTAGCTCCCGACGCCCACATAAACCAAAATTAGACAGTCCAGGAGGGTGGTGGAGTGGAGGCGGTCTTGGTGAAGGGATGGTGGTCCAGGCCCGTGCAGGGGAACAGGACATAGACCTGGGCATGACAGAGGTGGGCCTGGGCCGTGGGGCATGGGAGGACCTGGGCATAGCAGAGGCGGGTCAGGGGCATGGAGCGTGGGAGGACCTGGGCCGTGGAGCGTGGGGTCCTGGTGCACTGGAGGACCTGGGCCATGGTTCAGTGGTGGACCAAGCTCCGCAGCCACAGGAGCTTGGAGTCGTGGCTTGACGAGGCTCTGGCATGGCAGGTGTGGCAGCCGTGGCATGGCGAGGCTCCGGCGTGGTATGGTGAGGCTCTGGCGTGGCAGCCGTGACATGACGAGGCTCTGGCATGGGATAGCGAGGCTCTGGCGTGGCAGCCGTGGCATAACGAGGCTCTGACGTGGCAGCTGTCTTGGTTGAGGGCTCAGGCATTGAAATCCACTCTGGACGCTGGCCAGGGGCTGAGGTCCCCTCTAGACACTGGTCAGGGGCTGGAGTTCATGTGTGTGCAGCCCACACACATAAAATGGCTGTGGCCATAACGGTGAGTGCTGCATTCTCAGGAGACACTGGCGTGTCTGCCATCTCGGGGCGAGACACTGGCGTGGCGGCCATCTCGGGGCGAGACACTGGCGTGGCGGCCATCTCGGGGCGAGACACTGGCGTGGCGGCCATCTCGGGGCGAGACACTGGCGTAGCGGATACTGTAGGATTGCGGGGCTCCTCATCCGCACAACCCACAGTAATGATGAACCAGCCAGCAAAAGTGCATGGTCAATATATTGTGCAAGGGAGAAATTAATTTTTCCCCCAGGCAATCGAGAACGAATAGGTTCATTGAGTCCAAGGCGAAAAATGTCTTTCAGAGCCGCATCATTAAAATCCACACAGTGGCACACGTCACAAAAATCCTGGACATAATCCTCAATAGATCGTTTACCTTGACGGAGGCTCAGGAGGTAAAATGCTGGGTTCATCGTAGGGTCTAGCTTTCTGTAACAAAGTCCACTGAAAGCGAGCGTAGTGAGAACCCAAGTACAGTTTTAATAGTATCCAAAACATGAACAAAAAACAAAGACGTGGCTTGACCTGGCTTGACTTGAGGTGACTACAGACAGACACTCACCAACAGCAGGTACTTTAACAAAGCTAGACAAGATAACAATGAAACACAGACAATGAACCAATGACAGAACAGAACTGAACCACATGACTAGAACAACCAATGAGAACATAGGTGTGTTCGAGCTCATGCAGCGCCGCACAGACCGATTGGCGGATGACTTGAAGCAGTGCATGCCGGTTGTAAACAGTTACAGGCAATGGGTCAGGGCAGGCAGCTGAAAAGGCAGAGTAATCCAGTAAACAGGCAGAGAATCAACAGGGCAGGCAGCAAACAAACACGATGATGATAAGCAGTCCAAGGTCATACACAAGAAAACAGGAAACAGGGAAAACCGCTCAGGATTAGACAAACACTTGACAAAACTTCACAGGGCATGAGTGAAACACAGGGACTATTTATACACAGGCACAAACAAGCTTAACAAGATAACGAGTTAACAAGGGGGCGTGGTCCAATGAGTGTCCATGGTAACAAACAAGGGGAACAGCAGGGGAACATGAGGTCCACAAACAGAGGAGATACAGGGAACACAGACAAGGATCATGACAATCACTCCCTGGGGTGCGTTTCCCGAACAACGATGTAACTCGCTGCTGAACTAGTACGATGTATCGTTGAACAAATCAACTAGCTAGTCACGACTGTTTCCCGAAACCGTATTGTCGCAAACCTGTCGTTCAACCACGTTGGTGAATGACATCACGCAGGTGGTGGAGTAATAACTTCCTTAAATGAATCCGTTTGAGATCGAATTAATGCTAGAATTTCTGCTATAAATTACGGACATGGCAATAGAGGACTAATTCTCATTTTCCTCAGTTATTTTGCTTTATTTCCAGATTAAATCAAATGCTTGTTCTCACGTAGGCCTACTAGAGCATGTACGTACATGCACACTCTCCAAAAAAGGTGCTTTAAATCTCTTGACAAACTAAAATATATAAATGGCATTTGTATATATTCGAAATAAAAGATATACATTGTACTTAATGTCAGCTTGCTTATTTTGCTCAAGATAATGATTTATTAAGTCCACATGTCATAAAAACAGGAAACTATGCTTCTAACCACAGCTCGAGAGCTGTCGTTCCAACCACACTAGTTTGCGATGCAGTTTGCCGTTTGAACTATGGTTTCGGGAAACACCAAATCGTTGAACTATGTAAGTAACGACAGAACTTGCGATGTTAGTTGGCTAACGATGCTTTTGGGAAACGCACCCCTGGAGATTTGTCTAAAGACAAACTACCTACTACTTTATCCAACACTTTAGAAGTAATATCAGCATCACACAGCACTACAAAATCATCATCTATATGAGGAATAAGATGTTTAATATGGATAAAAAAGGAAGTTGCATGATCCAAGGAAAAGAAAGAAGAATAAAAGTTATTGTAAAAAGAGACAACTTCCTTAGTGATTGAAGCTTGATTTGTAGTTACCTGACCCTGGATCTTACACTCAGTATATTTTATTAGACAGTTCATGTTCAAATGATAATATATTACTCTGAAGAAAAGTTTTTGCTTCAGTGTTCTGTTATTATATTACAATATTTCTATTTAATTTACTCCTTTTTTTTTGGGACACATTTACATTGTCAGTAAATAAAATACAACTGTTTTCACTCAAAAAAAATGTCAGGAATACTTGTGTAAAGAAATTTTAATTTTTTTTGAAAATGTAGCATAAAAAGTATTTTTAACATGTTTGTGTTTCACATCAACGGACAAAGGTAAAGGAAGCAGAATGGCAAGTACGACAGGTCTCTGTCAGCTCTTAAATGTCACAATTGTTGAAATACCTGCTATAGAAATTATTTTCTTTTGAAATGATTGTATGTAATGGTATGTGAAAGTTATGTGACAACCCGCACCCAGCACAGAAGGTCTATAAATACTGACTACAATCTTAGACATAATTTATTCCAAAAACCGCAGGAGGGAATTTACATGCTTGCACATTAGAAGCATTTTTTGTTGGACATTTTGGTAAGATCAATTTCCTCATAACAAATCAGAGACAATGACTTATGCTTAATCAATGTCAGTGATGAGAAAATGTCTTACAATTTATCTAAACAAATATCGCTATTGGTGTCACAGTTGTTAACAGTAAGATAATTTTTTCTCTCTTTTTTTTTAAAGAACACATTGTGACAGACAACTAAAAGGATGGGGAAACCTGCCCCATTATATGCTGTAGCACTGCTGTTTCTTCTTGCCAGTAAGTCAGAAATATTAATTGTATAAATGTAATAAATGTTAAAAACAAATGTTAAAAAAATCTCAGTTTCAATCTTAAACTCCCACAGGTGAATAATGAAATCAATTAAACAATTAATGATGACGATATTACTGAATAATATGTATAACATTATTCATAAAATAAAATATACTCTATATAATGTAATTTAGAAAATTAAATTTGTTATTAAGGAGTTTGATTTTAAAATCTAATTGTTAAAAAAATAACTTATTATGAACTTTTAATATTAATGTTCTGAAACAAAATTGTCTGTTTCCCTGCAGGTGAAATGACTAAGGCACAAGGTAAAGGAAATATAATAATTACTGGTACTTGCAAAGCAAAGTATCACTTTTTCTTCTTCTTCTTCTGCTTCCAGACAAATTTTGGCATCAAACCAGTTCCACACCGTTTTTTGTATGAATGAATAAGGTGTCAAGTCAGGCCCGGCACCATGAGTGGGCAAAAGGGGGCATTGCCCCCTCAGTTTCAATTTGGGGACAAATTCCTCCACCTCCGAAACACGACTGATTTTAAGCCTTTGCACTGGTTTGACTAGAATGTTCAGTGCGTCACTGCTAAATGTGCTTTCGTGCTTTGGTGCTGAGCCAGAGACAGACACGCTAAGCGCTTTTCATACTTCATAATTAGACTATTCAGTGTTCTCAACCATGTTTATTTGATGTTTCAGACATTTAAATACACATTTATATATGTATATACATTATATATATATATATATATCATTTATAGTTTGTTAAATTCAAATTTCATACACTGACAAATTTTCATATCTTTCTTCTAGATACATAGTGTATGAAACAATACATTTCTCCCAGTTCACCGGCCACTTACTTTTATGTATTTCGGGAAAAAATTTATGTATTTACTTGATGTAAATTTGACAGAACCTCTGAATTGTGGTGCAAACTCATCGTGCGTTATATGAAAGTGATGTGACATGTAGCCAAGTATGGTAACCCATACTCGGAATTTGTATTATTATCAACTAACATGATCATTATAAGGGTGTTTAATTTTGACTTATTTTTTCTGAAAACAAGAAAATAATTTTTACTTGTCAAGAAAATGCTTCTTGATCTAAGAATTTTTAGATATTTGGACTTGAAACAAGATAAAAAGTCTAAGTAAGAACAGCATTTTTTGCATAATAGTCCAGGGTGGAGTGCCCTCAGGTGGCAATCAAAGGCACTCCAGCTGGTGACTGTGACGTTAGCAGAGTTTGTGCTTGACATAGTGTAGTCATATATGAAGCCATGAAAATATTTTGAGTTATTTTAAAAAAGCACAAATATCAGGGCATGTCAAAATATCTCCAGGGCTCCAAAAACACCTCAGAGGGTAAAGTGGTGAATCTTACCCTCTCGTTCCATGTAGTTACAAAGTACAATTAAAATACATACACAATTTTATATCACTGACTCTGAAAACTTTATTTGAAAAACAGTTTAATCTTTTAAATCAACTTTTCATTTCAAATACTAAAGTCCTGATAGAAAGTTATCCCTTTCTTGTTCTTTTTTCTTTTTCATGCTGAATTTGCATACTATTTACTCTATCTGATTATTTGTAAGTGTGAAATTGTGAATTGCATACTGTACTGTACTGAACCGTACCGCTCGGTGGAAACAAGCCATTAATTGCTGCTTGCAGCTATATTTATTATTATTATTATTATATACCACAGACTGCTTTATTACTGCAGTGGCGTAAAGTAATTACAGGTTTGACCATGACAGATCCATATCACTTCATAATTCTCTATGAAGCCACGCTAAGTTTAAAAGCAATAATGATAATTACTTTAAGTAACAATCATATTTAAAGGCGAAAACACAATAATAATACATGCTGGGGAAAAAAGTGAGAATGTTAATTCGACCTAGGGTCTAGGGTCCAGGGGGCCGGTTGCACCAGCAATGCGGAAGTTACAACTTAGCATAGTTGCAATGTAAAGGGGCACTAAGTTACAACTTACGCGTTACTAAATATTTTGGCATTGCACCATTACACTGTAACTCTACATTCCAACTAAATATTTACGGAAGCCTCTGCAGTCAGAATGAGATGGCAGCCAGATTAGTTGAGCTTGTAATTGATAACAAAGACATAATCCTATGGATATTTATGATGATGTCGACATACATGCTCGTTTATGCTTTAAAAGAGAGGGAATAATGCAGATAACAGACTTGATAACATCTGATATTCAACACGAAACAGACCGAAATGGCACTCTCTCCCCAGGCCTTCAAGTGTGCGTATAGCTTTCCATTATTTTGCCACTGAATCAATGCAAAACTTAGTAGACGACAGCATACAATTCACAAATCTAAAGTATGTAGAGTGATTCGCAACCATTGGAACAACTAAGTATTCATGCCAAGCATAAATGCACAAAATACAAACAAATAGGAGGTGGTCATGTCTCCACGGGGGTATATGACAGCATATTTTTTTTAATTGTTTGTTCAATTAATCTGTTTAAAATAAAAGCATAATAAATATTAAAACATAAATATTGTTGTGCTACAAACAGTAGGTATTACATTTAATAATAAACAGTAGGTCTCAACAATTACGTAACCAATCTACAATTACTTTAACCATTAGCCTATAACAAACAACCATGTCAATGAAACTGTCAGTATGACAAATAACTACAAAGCTCGCTTGCAGTCTCTCTGAAATAGATTGAGAAACATTTGGTTTTAAATGATTGTAATGAACCATAGTAGCACCACCCTCAACTGATAAAATACATCAGACAATCGCTTGATCGCTTTAAAGGGGCCCATATAATTTCTCTGCAATTGAATGCAAACTACTTTTTTCCAAGCCTTATTTCAAACCCAGACTAGCTCCCCCACGGAATAATACTGTACCTGGGCTCGAAAATCAAAATACTTTTTCTGCTTAGAAGAAGCCTGTAACTGATGTTGCTATTCTATGGCAAGTACAGATCAGGGCAGATGTCCTTTTCTCAAGACATATGAATAAAGCACATTTATATGAATTGTACGTCAACCTGCAGTCAGCTTGAACCTCTCCTAAATCCTTTTCACCCTCTAAAGCAGCCAGTAGAGTGAACAAACACCGTAGGCCCAGTACAACAATGCCTGTCTTTCTCAACAAATGTTTTCCCCCTAGCCTGAGGTTGCCGCCGTCTCTAACCCCCCCACATTGTCCGAAATATCTCTAACTAATTCATGCTGCTACGAGTTTAATTTATGGATATCCTTCCTTAAACAGTGGAACAGTCTATGCTTCTTCTCCAACAACCTGCCTTCTCTCCATTTTGGAACTACTTTTCAGCCATGATGGGACATGTTGGAGGGACGTCTTTTAACGTTTAAATGTTTGCAGGGTAGAGATTAGTCTCAAGATGGGTGCAGGGCAAAAACTGCGTGTGGACCAATGAGACCAATGGTTGTTGTCCTAGCATGTTTGTGTTAGTCCACCAAGATCCAGTCAAAATGTAGCAAACCTTTGTCCACTGTTATGGACAGAGAGAAGCCTGACAATAAACTGGGTCCAGGGATGTACGGTTCCCTACGCCTGTTTGATCGCCGTGAGTATTGAACTCTCGTCAGATGCCGTGAGAGCCCTCCCAGTCAAAAATGGCCAAAATCTAATTGATCGTCTGCGGGCCGCGCTTACCCGTCCGTTCGCTGTGAGTAATGAACTCCCATCAAAATATTAATTTTGACAGCCATTTCTGATTTAGTCTTAGTCTTAGTCTTCATCTTCGGATGAAAATGCTTATTAGTCTTAGTCACATTTTAGTCATTTTTGACTTTCGTAGTTTTATTCTAGTTTTAGTCAATGAAAAGTCATTGCATTTTTTTCAATTTTTAGTCATTATTTTTAGTCAAACTGCAGTTACCAACATTAATTTTGGTAGCTATTTGGCTGTACTGATATTGCACTCTTAAAAGTAGCACTTGTGCAATTCTACCAACCTGGTCTCATTAGAAAGACCTGTGGGAACGTTTTCACGAGTCACAAAATACGTACCAATACGTACATATCACTGCAGTTTCATTGTGAAATGTCCACTGAGTGGCGCTAAAAGCATGTTAATTTTTTTGCCGGAACAGATAAACGTGAATATGGTACGTTTTGATGATGTTGGGTTTTTACGAATCACGGCAGATCTGATTTGATATTTTGATTGAGTGGTGCTAAATGTGTAATGCTCCATTATTTTCTAAAATAACGTACCACTGACACTACACCTAAACCTACCTGATAGTGTTAACAAAAGCAAATGTGACACAAAAAGACACAACAGTAATCGTTTCAGCTTTTGATCTCACATCTTTGAGCTTTTTTAGCGTGACTCGTTTTTCCCCGGATTCGTACCCAAGGATTTCTCGTTCTAAGTCCAACTCCGTATCAGTTGAGCTACCGAGCAAGCTTGTTACATTAGAAAAGTGAAACATATGGAGCTGGTTATCCAATGCAAAGTCCAAAATATATTCGTTTACAAAATTGTGCACTTTGGTAAAAAGCGTTTTGAAGTCATAACATAATATTGTGCAAGGAGACGCGAAAACAAGTCTTTATCAATCCATAATCTAACCCCATAATCGTAACTGTGTATGAAAACGATTAAAAGCGCTAGCTGTTTTACTGCCTGTAGTGTTCATTTCTGTTGGAAACTGCAGTGATATGTACGTATTGGTACGTAATTTTGTGACTCGCGAAAACGTTCCCACAGGTACGTCTTTCCTATGAGACCAGGTTGCATTCTACATATCCCTTTTCAGTGGTTCTCAAACTTTTTTGTCTCTCATCTGACACTAGGTTCAGTTCATGGAGCTCTTTCCTAAAGAGCTGATAATCTAAATGTTAAATAAAGAAGATATACAAAACATGCAGAGCGGTGGGTCTCCAGGACCTGAGAGCTGAGAAACACTGTGCTATGGACAATCCTTGTCTGTGACAATAAACTCAAAGTTTTAACCAGTACCATTTGTGAGCTTATGTTCCTCTAAAAGAATCAAACAATACATTGACGCATATACTTTTCCTAGTGCCGGCTAATTTCCTGCCGTTTGGGGATGGAGACGTAGTAAACCCCATTTCAGATGATGGAAGCTCTGAAGCCATTTTCTTGCAGCAGCCTTTCAAATACTTTGGACGCGTGTACCATCAGATCTATGTAAGCAATGTACTTTTTTTGTTTGATTGAAGATGTTTTTTATTTTTATTATATCAATTAATTATGAATCAATTTATTTTTCTTCAATCAATAGAGTTTTCTCATGCTTCTCAATCAATAGAGTTTTCTCATGCTTCTCAAGTGTACAACTGGATGTTTTTAAACGTCTTTTTAAAATGAATGATACTTTTAACTGGTATCAGATAATTCTACAGCATTTCAATCTGAATTTTAGGTGAACAACAATGGACACTTGACATTTAATGAATCACTATCTGACTTCGTCCCTTATCTGAACGCTGGAATAGACATCATTGCTCCTCTGTGGACTGACCTTGACAATGAAAATGGTGGAACAATCTCCTATAGAGAGGATACAAGCAGTGCTGTACTGGCACAAGTCACTGAAGCTGTTCACCAGTATTTCCCTAACGTTACTTTTACTGCTTCATCAGCCTTTGTGGCTACCTGGGACAGTGTGCCATACTACAGTGGTATAGGGGTAAGATCTAATTTGATTTTTAATGAATGCGCTGTGTGTGTTTTTGATTATGAATGTTTTTAATTTATTTTTTTTGAAGTCGGTTACTTTCCAAGTGGTTTTAGTCTCCAATGGTGAACGCTCTTTCATCCTGTTTAACTATGGTGATATTGCAGAAACAGGAGAAGTTTGGCTGGTGAGTGGAATGAAAATCAGTACACATTTTACAAATAGCAGAAATGAATGCCTAGAAATTACTTATTGCCAAATTCATACCTAATTCATAGGTAAGGAGATGGTTTATTTGAAATAAGATTTGACTAAGGTTTTATACACTATCTTTCTCTCTACTTTTACAGGCTGGTTATGACACAGTGGACTCTGTCAGTTCTTTCCAAATTCCAGCAGCCAGTGCCCCAGAACTCTCGTTCAGCAGTAATATCAATGTGAATGGTCGCTGGTCTTTCCGTGTTGATAGATCACCAAACTGTAAGCCAAAGAGTCACTTCTGTGTCTGCAACATGATACTCAAACTTTTAACCAATGCCATTTTTGAACTTACATTCCTTTGGAAATAATAAACAATTCACTGGCACTTATACTTTTCCTAGTGCCGGCTAATTTTCTGCCATTTGGGGATGGAGACGTAGTAAACCCCATTTCGGATGATGGAAGCTCTGAAGCCATTTTCTTGCAGCAGCCTTTCAAATACTTTGGACGCGTATACAATCAGATCTATGTAAGCATTGAACCTTTTCTTTTAGAGTAAAGACATTGTTCTATTTATTACATCATCAATTAATTATGCATCAATAATTTTTGTCAAATTCTCTTCAGTCAAGAGAGTTTTCTGTTTGTTTGTTTTTTAAGTACGTGCACTTACATGTACTTGCAGTGTTCTTACCTAAGAAAGTACTGGGTAATATAAGGCAACTAAATGGGTTAAGGTTATGTTTAAGGGTTGATTCAGGGTTAGTACCTAGTGATTACACTGTTATTGTAATCACTATGATAAGTACATTATATTTACATGTGGAACAGGACTGTAAAATAAAGTGCCACTGAGTTTTATCATGTTTAAATGTACAACTAGATGGTTTATAAACGTCTTTTTAAAATGAATGATTCTTTTGATTGGTAGCAGATAATTGTACAACAATTTGATCTTAATTTTAGGTGAACAACAATGGTCACTTGACATTTACTCAACCACTATCTGCCTACGTCCCTTATCTGAACGCTGGAATAGACATCATTGCTCCTCTGTGGACTGACCTTGAAAATGTAAATGGTGGAACAATCTCCTATAGAGAGGATACAAGCAGTGCTGTACTGGCACAAGTCACTGAAGCTGTTAACCAATATTACCCTAACGTGCCTTTTACTGCTTCATCAGCCTTTGTGGCTACCTGGGACAGTGTGCCGTACTACAGTGGTATAGGGGTAAGATCTAATTAGATTTTTGATGAATGTTCTATGTGTGTTTTTGATAATTAATGTTGTCAATTGTTTATTTTTTTTTAAGCTGGTTAATTTCCAAGTGGTTTTAGTCTCCAATGGTGAACGCTCTTTCATCCTGATCAACTATGGTGATATTGCAGAAACAGGACAAGTTTGGCTAGTAAGTTCTAAATAATGTGATCATTAAATACTTTAGTTTAGTTTCCAAACTTTTCTAGTTTACATATCTTATTTCATTCAGGCTGGCTTTGACACAGTGGACTCTTCACACTCGTTTGCCATTTCATTACTGAATGCTTCTGAACTGTCATCCAGCAGTAATGTCAATGATAACGGTCGTTGGGTTTTCCATGTTGATGGTGGTCACGATGGTAATGTCTTTTCTTTTTTCTCTGTTTCAACTCATTGTTTACAAAGTGTAAATAATGGCTATAGTCTTCATCTATTCTGATGTTATTTACATAACACATTTAGGTAGATTTTTTTTCAATGGTTTTCTTATTTTCTGTTAGTTTGTGATACTTGCACTGAAAATGAGGCTTGTCAGCAGAGAGGTGGGGTCTATGGCTGTGTTTGCTTGGATGGACAACAACCAAATCATGAAATCTTTGGTGAGTGCTCTCACATTAAACTAAAAACTTTAAAAACATTATTACATTCAGATTACATATATAACATCAGAGTTCAATAGAAATGTAACAAAAATGAACAGCAGGGTTCGTACGGTCATGAAAAACCTGGAAACCCCAAAAAGTTTTGGGAAAATAAATAAAGTTTTGGAAAATTTCGGAAAAGTCATGGAAATATGTTTCAAAATATTTAGATATATTCTACTATGTTTAAGTGATAATATTGGTTAAACAACCTACAGTACTTAGCCTGGATGCCAGCCGAACTTAGCCCCGCCCACAACATTTTGAGGTCGGGGAGTTCTGTCTGGACTCGATCCGTAGAGGAGTAATTATGCCCGAACAGAAACTGTTCGGACCAATCACATTGTCAGGGCGATGATTGACAGATTATCACCAGAAACGTAATCAGCCACGTCATCAAAGAGCGCTTGGGTTGAATTAGTTTACAACAATGATGGCTGGTGTTGAAGAACCTGAAGAACTGAGATGTGTAGATTCCGCCATCGCGTCCGTTATAGAAGATATCGACAGATAGAGAATTATCGGAGAATTTGATTGTATATGCATTTACCTTTAATACTTCTCTCAAAAATTAAGCTTGTGTTGGCTACTCTGTGTATACTTAAATTCTTTTTACAACACCGGCAAAGATTGTTTACGCTCATCTTCTACTAGTTCCAGCATGTGTGCAGTTGAGTTCTGTTGACAACTATGCGTCGCTCAACACACGTCACTTACTCTGTAGCTCTGATTGGTTGTAGGTCTTTCCTGGATCGGTTGAAATACGCCCCCATAATCAAAGCCCAATGGAGCAGTATCAGACTCATATTCTGACTAGAATTGAGTATGACCACGTCAGGCTATACAGTACTTGCAGCATTTCAATCAGATTTCGTTTTGCAGCATTGAGCATTATAACCAATCACACACATTTCCACTGAGCTTATGAGTGTGATAGCCAATCAGAGGCGTTCAGATTGGTCTTCGCTGGAATCAAGAGTTTTGTGGAATGCTCTCTCTGACTGAATTCAGACTGAAACTTGCAAATTCTCCCATCGTTCTATATAAGAGATGCATGTTGCAGTGTAGTCAACTTCTGTGATTTTAACAGGAGTGTTTGTAAGAGTGCTTAATCTCATGCTAGACCCTAGTTATGGACAGCCTCACGATCGCTCCTGGCTTTGCGTATCTATAGAGAATGAGAAGGTGACGTCACTGCATTTTCACTTGCGTTGCATTTCGGGAAGGCGTCGCCATATTAGAAGGATACGCCAGAGATTGTATATAATAGGGAGATGAGAGGGTTTGTATCTCTTACCACTGGAGAAAGTGTAACGGCTAACTTTATCACGTTCGGCACCTCTCAGCCTAAATTTTTATCAAGCTAAAAATTACATATAGTTCCCAACTAAAGTATTGTTTAGTGTAAAACATGCTGAAGATTAGCAAACAGGCTGTCGATTAATTAAATGATTAGCTATTTCCTCACAAAAGCTGTTTAATCAGCATAGTGAAGCCTCTCATCCTTTGACATCCATTCAAAAAACAGCCTCTTGTCTCCTTCCCTGCGTACCGCCGGGGGCGGGGCGTTAGCATTAGCCGTTATGCTTTTTTGGCTAAAGGTTGCAGGCTTGCCTTCCAGTGGCTTTGGATACACTATCCGTTGCCATGGTTACTTCGACAGTGAGACTGAGAAAAACAGCGTGATATTTGTATACATTTTTGCAATACGGCAGTTTCTTGGAAAGAAATGGAGAAAGAGGAAGTGAGAAAAGNGGGCTTTTTTTTTTTTTTTTTTTTACAATAATAGGAATTATAACTGGAATAAAAGTCAAAAAATTCCCCGTTCTATTTCTGACGTAGTCCACGTGCTTTGCAACAGTCGGTTTGTCATTCAGTATAGAGAGCTTTTAGCTGTTGCGGAGCAGTTTAGACGTGGTGTAGACATGGTGTAAGTCTTGTATCCAGCACAGCGGAATTGTTCATAAGCTTCTAATGACTTAAAGTGTCTGAACTCTTGCATTTTGTAGGCACTGATACCATACAAACCAGGTAATTGACGATTCCAGGGTATGTGACAGGTGGTAGTGCTTCTGGGTCTTTCATCCATTCTGTTACTGGCAGGTCGTACGGTTCGATGTTGTTGATGTCAAGCAGTTTCTCCATTTCTTTCCAAGAAACTGTGCCGTATCGCAAAAATTCAAACAAATATCAAGCTGTTTCGCTATTTCTCTCAGTCTCACTGTCGAAGTAACCATGGTAACGGATAGCGTATCCTTCTAAAATGGCTATGCCTTCCCGAAATGCAATGCGGAGGGAAAACATTGTGATGTAACTCCTCATTCTCTATAGCCAAAGTCCCTTCAAGACAAGTCATTCCACTCAGCGGCCATCTTTGAAATGCCTCTCGGGCATTCAAGTGCAGCTCCCATCTCTTTGAATGGGGAAACATCAAATTCTCCAAAGCTGTTTGCCAAGCTTTCGATTAAATTTCGTATTTGAAATCACTAATGAAATCTGACAACAACTGTCTCATACATTTTGTTTCTAAACTCGAATCATGACAGAAAAATTTTATTTTTCAGGCTGGATCAAGCCAATGAGCATGCACAGTCCTAAATGCACGTCTCTCTTAATTATTAATAATTCATAATCTCTGTAGATATGTATTCTATTAATCAACATTAATAATCATTATTACAATATCACGAACATTAATTGAAAATAATGACCCTGTAATGAGTTACTGTTAATTTTATAATTTAGGAGTAACATTAAACAGTCTGTGTAAATAAACATTTATGCTATTTCAGATGCAGCTTCTGTTTCAGCTTTGTAGTGTAAAGATGACTTTTATTAATTATACAATTTTATTGGTAGCAGTTGATATAGTATTCCGATTGATTTAGCCATTGGTTAAATGTAAGTATTTGACATAAAAGACAACACAGGTCATCATAAAAATTGCACTTATGAAGGTAAAAAAAATCAATTGCAAGGGCCCCCTTGCAAGTCAATCTCTGACCCTGGCATGGGGTGACGTCTGGCATTTGCAGTTTATACTTACGTGTAAATTGCAGAAATTAAAACATAAACTTGACTGTTTTTGGGGAATTCAAATAGGGACATTATCTTGTGATGATTGATGTTTATCCAATGAGCTTAATGGTAAATAGGAGGCAAAGCTGTTTTAAAATCTTCTTAGTTGCCAAATTTTTTATTCCATAAGTTCATCCTTGTAAAGTTACTGTCAGTGTGACTGGACACTTTTATTTACTTGATAAACATTGTTGGTTACCGTTGATATGTTAATCTGTTGCTACAGAGTGGAGTTCAGAAGGTCAGACACTGTGTTCTATCTAACCGTCTTACTGGTGTGTCAGCGTTATTTAAATAAATGTTTATTTCTTATTAAACCACATAGCTTGTCATAAATTAGGTTACACATATGCTGTGATTTGAAATTTGAACATGGATTTTTATTCTTATTTTGCATGTATGCACAGTTCCATGAAATGTTAGTTCATGAATATTTGCCTCAAAAGTCATGGAAAAGTCATGGAAATTTACTGGTAGAAATGTGTATGAACCCCGGAACAGGAATGCTTTATCAGAGCTTAAAGGATTAGTTCACTTTTAAATAAACTTTTGCTGATAATTTACTCACCCCCATGTCATCCAAGATGTCCATGTCTGTCTTTCTTCAGTCGAAAAGAAATTAAGGTTTTTGATGAAAACATTCCAGGATTTTTCTCCATATAATGGACTTCAATGGGCACCAAAGGGTTCAAGGTCCAAATGACAGTTTCAGTGCAGCTTCAAAGGGCTTTAAACGATACCAGACAATACCAGACGATGAATAAGGGTCTTATCTAGCGAAACGATCTGTCATTTAAAAAATAAATAAAAAAGTTAAAGTTTTATAAGCACAAATACTCACCTTGCTCTGTTCTGTGATGCGCGTTTGTGACGTCACGTAATACGCAATTACGTTGAAAAGGTCACGCTTGACGTAGGCGGAAGTACGAGTCGGTGCATTGAACGTGCAAATACTAAGTGAAACGCAGTTTACAAAAAAGGTAAAACAACAATGTCAGATGATTTTAAACTTCGCGGAGAAGATGAGTTTTTCATGGGGGTGAGTAAATTATCAGCAAAAGTTTATTTGAAAGTGGACTAATCCTTTAATCCAGCTGGTCTGATCTGACTTTAATCTTAGTTGAGTTTTCTGGCTCAATTTTGATTTTGCCATAATGTTACAGCCACACCAGTTCATTTGTTTTGCACTCCGTCATTGCTGTGTGCTTTTTTTCCGCATCATGGCTGATTTGTGGATTGTACACCCCCCCATGAAGAGAAAGAGTGTTGCACTTTTTTAACGATAGTTTGCAATTTTCTCCTAAAATGTCGAAATTATGGCTTTAATATATAACATTTAAATGCTGTAATTACTTCTGTTACTCTTAGAAATTAATATAGGTATTGGTATCAATATAGCCAATACTGGCCATAATAGCCAAACTTGGACACATCATCAGTGTTGTTTCCTGTCGTCATTGGGTGTTTCGGGTCTTTCAACAGACACTCTCTTCCAAACGACCCGATCGACGCTGATCAAGCCTCGGCCTGTGGTCAAGTGGCATTTTGCGTTCCCCACACGTCACCACTTTTCAGCCATTTTGATGCCTACTCCGCAGCTGGTGCTGATGGCTCTTCTCCAACTTGCACCAGTTATTCCCAGCATTCTGTAAGCCTTGCTGAGAGAATGACCTACAAATCCTCAGCAACCCACTTCCACTGGCATGCCCCTGGTTTTCCACCCATTCCAGCGGCAGGCCTCCAGCAGTCAATCATATTTCTCCCTCTTTTACTCCATCCTCTCCTCCCAAGGCAAAGTTAGCTCTAGTAGTAATTACATCAACTGTTTCATAGACTCAGAGACCAGGATGATGTCCAGTCTAAGATAAATATCACACGCTGAGCAAACGCTGAGTTACAAACGTTAAATGAAAAACAGTATTATAACCATCTCCATTTGCTCCATTACTATAAGGAATGTCGAAAACTTCACATTTTCATAATCAAATAGTCTGTCATTCAAATAATCTGAATGATTAATAAATTATTAAATTTTTAAGTAAGTTTTGTATAAATTAACTTATGTTAATGTTAATTTATGTATCAAATAATGTCCACCAGACATGGATGTATGACCATTAAACATAGCCCTTTAAAGGTAATTTCAAAGTTACTGGCATAACCCTGATTCTTAAGCCCTTGTAGAATCATTTCATTTTCTGCAAAAGACACCCATAAGGCACCGTACTCTCATAAGCACACATTTGGTGCCATCTCATCAGATTTGTCAGCAAAAGGCACGAGCCTATGCAGCAACAGAGAGTGTATGGTCAGCCATGCAGCGTCACATTCCCACTGAGGGAACCAGAGTTACATTAGTAACCAAGACTTTCCCTTTCATAAGAAAATCAACACTGCATCATTTCATAATTGGAACAACATATTATAAAGCCATGCAAAAAGTAGCTGTCAAGTGCTCAGCCAATGTAAACACCTATAGTGGCACAACAAGACTCACAAATTTCAAAGTTGCTTAAAAATTGCTTAGAAACCACAGAGCAACCTCTCCTGCAGTGCAACCTCTCCTGTTCATCCATCACAAATGGATAAGAAATGGTCTGGGGTGAGTTTCCCAAAAACATCGTTGATGAACCATGGTCGTAAGTCCCATTGAACTTGCGACCATAGTTCGCTTCGGGAAACGCGCCCCTGTACGATAATGTATGTTCCTGTAGAAAATCCAACACTGAACCAACAGGACAGTGTCTCAACAGGACATTTCTCATCACAGACCATGACATAAATATATTTTAAAAGTTGGTTGACCCTGAAGCGCTGGCGGGGGGATCAAGACGAGAACACGGTCTTGCAGATTCCCACTTGGCAAGCGCTGTGCAAAGAGTATGAACACTCATAAACTTGCAATGCCTGCTTATTGAACAGTCTGTATTGGTATCTCTCACACCCTCGTTTTATTCATAAAAAAATGAAATATGGGGTAAGGTATCATCTTGAATTTCGTTGTTGAAGACTGTGGATGTGGACATAAGCACTATCATCTGTAGTGCTTTAAATAATGTTTTAAAGTAAAC
>RJVU01031529.1:117415-171428 GCA_003731715.1 Anabarilius grahami
CAGATGCTGTGGAGTCTTGTGCCAGCAGCACTGGGTCCCTGTCTCTATCCCGTTGCCAGCTCTTTGAATCTGGTTTTCCTCCTGAGACCCTGCACCTAAATGATCCAAGCTGCCAAGGGACCCTTGAAGATGGCAGACTTGTGTTTCAGTTTGACAATGAAGGCCACATATGTGGTACTATTCTGATGGTAATGATATTTACAATTCTGTTTCATCACTAGAGCTGTAGAGATATAGAGATTCTCCTATAGCTTGAGACTGACATTTGTCCATGTCCTTATAGAGCAACAGAACTCACTTCATCTACCAAAACTCTATTCAGTCTAACTTAAGAGGCACTGGCCAGAGCATCATTACAAGAGAGAGATGGATGAATATTACATTTTCTTGTGCATATCCTCTGATCCAGACCCTGTCTATGCCCATGGGTATCCAGGCTGAAGGCGGGTAAGGGTACTCAATACATTCTGAAAATACATGTGTAGTATTATGACATTGAATAGTTTATTAATTTTAATTGCAGTGAGTGAAGCAAAGCAGTACTGCAATTTTAGAAAATATTCATGTTTTTAACTTTGGATTAACTACATTCAATTTCCAATATTTGACTTGTCTGTCCTTTAGAACATGACAGAGGCTGCTTACCTACTCAAATCAATAAAATCATTGATCTCATTTAGGTATTTCCAGAGAATTTCCACCTGATGTTTGTAACCAAGTAGATCTCACCACCATTGACTAACATAGTAGGGGAAAATACTATGGTAGTCAATGGGGGCGAGATCTGCTTGGTTACAATCATTCTTCCAAATATCTTCCTATTTGTACAGCAGAACAAAGAAATTTATACAGGTTTGGAACAACTTGAGGAGGAGTAAATGATGATAGAATTTAAATTTTTGGGTGTACTATCCCTTTAATAATTTTGGTTTCAAGGTTATAAAGCAGGTTGTAGCCTTAGTAAGTCTGCAGTTATGCTTATCTTATGTTGCGACACAGTGCCTAAGGTTTAGTGCTGGTTAGTGAAAGGTTGGTGATTTGAGTCTAGTAAGGCATGAGCCATCATCTATCAACCTGAGCCATGAGCTTTCACCTTTACTATTTACTTAAGTCATGGTTACTAATGTTTTTTTTTTTTTTTCCCCCTCAGTGAGATATATAAGGAGCTTCCTGGCCAGGGCACATACCAGGTCCGCATGATTCCCTACCATGATGCAGAGTTTACTAGCCCATTTGATGGGGAGGTGGAAATACAGGTGAACCAGCAGATGTATGTGGCTGTTGAGGTGGATGGAGTGGATATAAGTCAAATCGCAACAGTTCTGGACAACTGCTGGGCCACACCTGTTAATGATATCGACTATTCTATTCGCTGGAATCTAATAAGTAGAGAGTGAGTGACTTTATGGTTAAATTACTAAATATGCTGTAATTTCAAAGTGAACACTACAGAATTGATGTACTAGATGCTTGGTCATGACAAGGCCATTGCTCTGACATAACAGCTCATTTTAATAATTTATTTTGTCTATGGGTAATAATTATACATCTTAAAGATTTCTGTTCTAAATTACATACAGATAAAGTAGCACAGTAAAAAAAAAAAATTTATTTGAATGCATTAGTAAGAGAGTTTTACAATGTAGCAGCACTTTATTTTAGAACGGCAATTAACTGTACAATAAACAACCCATCGGGCTCCTCATCTGTTGTCTTCTGCACGGTGGCCATGTTGTTAGTGTCAAAACCACATGATCAGTGACTAGTCGACGTCAAGCTTAAAGCGTCATGGCAGAGCATTAAAGTCGACAAGTCTGTGAAACCCCTAGTCATGACCAAGTAATTGGTGCCCCGCACATGACATGCAACAACAACAAAAAAAAATTGTGCGCACAATTTACTATTTTATTCCCTTGATGTACTAAATTGTGCACACGTTTTAGTAAATCGAGGGAACGAATTAGTAAATCGTGCGCACGTTTTAGTAAATCGAGGGAACGAATTAGTAAATCGTGCGCACGATTTAGCCTACTGTTTTTTCCTGCATGTCATGTCCCGGGCTCTGTATATCTTCAAATCTTGCTATGCAATAATTTTCCCTTTACTGCCTTCCTTTCTATAATTCTTCTCTCCTCCTAGATGCCCCAACCCTGATGATGGCACAGTGGAGGTTCTTCAGAATGGCATCAGTACGACAAGCCATTTCTCCTTCAGGATGTTCACCTTCTCAGGAATCTCTGACCGCATCTTCCTGCACTGTCAGATTCATCTCTGCCTTGTACAGAATGGCAGATGTGCACAGGTATGTTTGGACAGTACATTTGAATGGTTCACCCACTGCATTGCTTTGACAGTAGCCTCTAAGTTAATTATGAACCTTTTATGACAGATATGTTTTTAAAATAAAACACAAATAAAACAGCCGTTGCATTGTATGATGATAAATGTATTTTCTTGTCTGTCATCTTCAGTCGTGCGACCCTGGATATAGACGTAGAAGGCGCAGATCTTTAGACTTCCACCACTCTGCTGCGATCACCATGGGTCTTTAAGAAAGCTCAATAACCGTGATGAATGAAAGATCCTGCATTTATATCAAAATACTTCTTGTGAATGATAAAGAAATCTTAATATGAAATTTCATATGAATTTGAAAGCACTTCCTTGTCTTTAAACATCAACATTTAAATCAGAAATATTTCAGATATTTTAAATAAACATATCACTTATGAAAACCAACTGCTAGGTGAAAATGGACTTAAAACCACTAAATCTAACCAAGACACAAAGTAATTCATTTATTTCCTAAAAAGTAATCTCTGTAATAACCTCTGTTTACATGTAATGTTTTATTGTTGTAGAGGAAGTGTTATTCAAGTACAAATCTAAATTCTTCTTGATTATTCAGGGGATATGATTAAAATTTTTTACCATAAATGGGATTAAAAGAATGATTTAGCTCTCTGTCTTTCTCTTTGTTCAAGGAGTAATTTTGGAAACAAAAGACCAGACAATCCTTGAATAAACCTGCTTAGCAATGAAAAAAAGACTGTGACATTATTTTTTTTTCTTGAAGCTTAGTTTCACATTTTTTAGAGTGTTACTAACAGAGTATGTAGTATTGCAGAGAATGAACACATCACTCAAAGGTAATACATCTACTCATATTATGTTCAGATAACTTAGTTTTGTCATGGCCATGACATATTAAGAAGATGAGGCACTCGGGAGGAGGAAAAATGCCAGTGGCTGTTGCTTGTTCTCACACAACAGCATCAAACTTCTGTCACGGCCCCCAAAACTGAATCATGGACAGTTTATAAAAGCTGTTTGACCAAGAATGATTAATTCTCGAATCTGGCATTGCTAGTTTTGATTCTAAACATCTGATAGAAAAAAAAAAACATAACATGATTGCTATTTGAATGTTTGCAGTATAGCAACAGCCCTGGGTAGTTGCTGTCAATTCCAATGTGCTCGGCAAATGTGTTGTTTTTATTTTAACCGTGTGGTGGCGCCACTATATTTACTGTATTTATTTGTGTCTTTTGATTATTTGTTCTTATTTTTTATTTACTGCACTATTCAAATGCCGCAACAGCAATACTATCTCAAGCTCCCAGAAAAGTTACGCTTCTCCATCCAATTGTTTCACTGCCTCAGCAACGTTATTTCCTGTGCTCCATAGAAGCACCATTTCTCCATCCAAAATGCTGGCATGGCCGCAGCAGTATTATCTCCTCTGCTCCAGCAGTAACTCAGTTTCTCTGGCAAAAATGTTCTCCAGTGCTGAAGCAGTGACATTCCCCTCTGCTCCCACAGGAGCTCAGTTCTCTCTGACAAAATTTTTCCACTGCTGCAGCATTGATGTTCCTTCACACTCCCACAGGAGCTCAGTTTCTTTAGAAATTTTCACGACTGCTGCAGAAGTGATGTTACCTGTGTTCCCGCAGAACCCCAGTTTCTTTGAAAAATTTTCTCCACTGCCGCAGCAGTGATGTTCCCTGTGCTCCCGCAGGAGCCCAGTTACTTTGGAAAATTTTCTCCACTGCCGCAACAGTTATGTTCCCTCATTCTCCAGCAGGAGCTTAGTTTCTCTAGGAAAATATTTTCTTCACTGCCACAGCAGTGATGTTCCCTCTGCCTCCTGCAGGAGCTCAGTTTCTCTGGAAAAATTTTCTCCACTGCCGCAGCAGTGATGTTCCTTCATGCTCCAGCAGGAGCTCAGTTTTCTCTGGCAAAAAATTCTACACTGCCACAGCAGTGATGTTTCCTCAAGCTCCTGCAGGAGCTCCATTTCATTGGAAAATTTTCTCCACTGCCACAGCAGGATCTCAGTTTCTCCTTATAACCTCAACTTCACTGCCACAGCAGCATTATCTCTCCTGCTCCCGCAAGAGCTAACCTATGTGCAACCTTTCACAGCCGACTATCAGCGAGGCTCACTTGAGCATCAAACTCCTTTCCAATGACGCTCTATTGACCCTCAGCTTCGTGCTCTGCAAGTTTTTTGGGGGTTATCAACATCATTTTCTGGCTGCTGTCCCGCATTAGTTTACAACTTTTTGTGTTTTAGAGATTGAATTCAAAATATATGCAAGCAGCAATTATCAGGGTTCAAGCGTTTTAACGCCATTAAGCCAATGCGTAAAAAAGTATTGTTTTAATTAGCAAGCATGTAACCATTTAAATCATAGAAGGAAAAGACCATTTACAGTCAATACAGGCAGTTTACCATAGGAAATATATAGTTTTGAAAGCGTTTTTAACAGTTATGGTGCCACCTATAGTCCAGGATCCATAAAAGGAATGAACATTTCCTGAAGAAAATGTGAGTGGTGCTTGCAGTGGCAAAACTAGGCCAAGAGTTCCTTCACTCTAAAAACTGCTGGGTTAAATATGGACAAAACCAGGGATTGGGTTGTTTTTACCCAGCCATTTTTTTCAACCAATTTTGGATTTATTTTTTTAGCCAGCAATATAGTAATATAGTAAAAGGCGTGTTTTTGCTCACCCCCAAATAGGGGCAAATTTGTGGGGTATTTTAAGCTGAAACTTGACCAGACCAGAGACTTATATTACATCATGTGAAAGAGGGCATAATAGGTGCCTTTTAACCCAACCTGCTGGGTTTGTCCATATTTTACCCAGCTTGGNAACAGAACAAACAGGGGGCTTGTAATGCAATACCGGTAGCCTCAGCACACTTTATTTCTTTTGTACTGGATATCAGTGGTGATATTGAAGTAGCAAAGCTTTTCTTACTCCCAGACTTGAAAGGACGAAAGCCTGTCTCAGCCTTAATACTCTTAGTTGCAGAAGTAGAATCCAGAATATTACCGAAGAGGGGATCTTGAAGTATCTTTGCCTGTTTTTCGATAAAAGCAACCACATCCTGAAATTTAAAATCATACATGTTAGGGAGGTCTTCGGCAGCATTGCAACAGCCTCTCAAGTAAAGGGCAAAAGCATTAAGAGCCTTTCCATCATCGGCCTTGATATTATTCCAACTCAGGGCCTTTTCCATATAAGCAGATGCTACACTGTTCTGCACGGTTGCAAGAGAGCCAATCAACATGTCTGTAAGATGTTGTGGAGCTGAGATATGGCTTATTCATGTGTTTGTATGGTTGCTAGTACTCTAAATGGTTGCTAGGGTGTGGCTACACAGTTACCATGGTGGTATTTACAGACTGGTTTCTCACCTGAAACAATAGAGCCCATCTGGAAATCCATTTAACCTTTACTGGAACTTCCACATCGTCATGTAGAGCGCAGATCATGGTTGCTTAGCAACAGCAAAAGGTACTAAAGACATTGTTAATAATAGTCCATGTGACTGCAGTGTTTCAACTTTAATATTATGAAACAGCAAGAATAATTTTTGTGCGCAAAAACAAAACAAAAATAACTACTTTATTCAACAATATCTTCTGTTCTGTGTCATTCTGCTACGCTGTTTAAGCTTACACAGATGTAATTATATTTCTGTGCCATTCTATTAATTTAACTGAGCAATAAGCTAGTAATTATGTTTTATAACTGATGGTTTTGCAGTTATAATATAGTATAAAGCTAAAATAGTATAAAGATGATTTGACCCCCAAAGTCAAAGATATATCCACATTAATTATGGCACTTATTGAGAGATATTTAAGTTTATTGACCACAATAAGCCATTAATTAAGGCCAAACTGCCATTAATACAGTACAAATAAAGGCAATGTGACCCCCTATTCTAAAGTGAAAGTTAAATCCTCATTAATTATGGCATTTATTGAGTGATATTCAAGTTTACTGACCAGAATAAGTCAATAATTATGGCTAAACTGCCACTAATACAGTACTAATAAAGACAATTTAATACATGATACATTACTTGTATTGAAATTTAATTTTTGTTTATGCACATTGTCAACAATATTTAAAATAAAATAATAACATTAAATTAACATTTTTAGTCTTGAAGCATATACATGTTTTTATTCACTTAATATACACTATATTGACCAAAGTATTGGGACACCCCTCCAAATCATTGAATTCAGGTGTTCCAATCACTTCCATGGCTACAGGTGTATAAAATCAAGCCCCTAGGCATGCAGACTACTTCTGCAAACATTTGTGAAAGAATGGGTCGCTCTCAGGAGCTCAGTGAATTCAAGCGTGGTACCAGGATAGGTTGCCACCTGTGCATTAAGTCCATTTATGGAATTTCCTCACTACTAAATATTCCAGGGTCAACTGTTAGTGTTATCAAAACTAAGTGGAAGCAATTGGGAACAACAGCAACTCAGCCACAAATTGGTAGGCCACGTAAAATCACAGAGCGGGGTCAGCAAGGAAGGAACTTGACTGGCCTGCACAGAGTCCTGACCTCAACCCGACAGAACACCTTTGGGATGAATTAGAGTGGAGACTGCGAGCCAGACCTTCTCGTCTAACATCAGTACCTGACCTCACAAATGTGCTTCTAGAAGAATGGTCAAAAATTCCCATTAACACACTCATTTGTGGAAAGCCGTTCTAGAAGAGATGAAGCTGTTATAGCTGCAAAGGGGGGGCAAACTCCATATTAAACCCTACAGATTAAGAATGTGATGTCATTAAAGTTCATATGCATGTAAAGGCAGGCGTCCCAAAACTTTTGTCAAGTATATGCGTATTTATAACAGGGCTGGACGATATGGCCAAAATTTATATGTCAATATATTTCTTTATTTCTGTCGATACAATATAATTCTAATATCGATATGAACAATATTTTAAAAAGCCTCAGAAAAACTGCCAAGAACGCCCACAACGGATTTCTGTACCTAAACTTTTTGTTCTAAAAAGTCTTTGTGGGTGGAATACCAGAGGAGACCTACACTTACAAGGTGTTAAAAAGATGCCAAATTTAGCTAGAAAGTTGAGCGAGAAAAATCTGAAACTACTTAAAAATACTTAAAAGGATGATTAAATGTAATTCCTGTGGTCATAAAATGAAGTTGAAGCAAAGCTATTGCATTGACAATTTTGAATGGTAAGTATAGTGGGGTGGTGGAATTTTGACATCTGTAATTTGAATGCCCTTGTACTATATAATGCATATTAATGCATTCAGTTTTAATTTTTTTGGACTTTTATACAATCCATTATATATTACATGCTCACATTTTTGTATTTTTGTAAAAGCTTAATTTTCATGACTAGTTCTACATGTCAGATAAATGTATGTTGTTTTCTCTAAATTATGAAGTAGCATTAAAATAGCTCAGATAAAAGTATCTCCAAATCAAAAGTACAATACTTGTGCCAATGGACTTTCACCACTTTAGATCACACATTCACTATTGCATCTGAATTTATATGTTAAAATCTATTTGCCTTTTTCGCCTATGTCTTTTCACTTATCTCCCAGGAGGTGCCAGCAAAGCGGTCACAGAGGCAGAACAATAAAGAAGTCAGTTAGGCACAACTCAATATTTAGTTATTCCAAAGTCTCCATCTTCAAATGGATGAAATTCCTGTATAGGTTAGTTTAACACATGACATAGCAGGGAGCTCTGCAACCTTGTCAAAGATGGACAGAAAAGTGCTAAAGGCATATGTGGTGACAATGGACAGATTGAGGAGAAGAAGAGGACAACAAATAGGGGGCAGAAGACAGTTCATTGTTATAGATTATAGAAAAATTACACTGGGTTTTAAACATGATCTATTAAATTAATTTCAAATCAATTTAAAATTCCTTTCTTTCTTTGGACATTTTTTTTTTTTTTCAATATGGGCGAGGCAGAATGGATGTTGGATGGAAAAGGAGGAAGTGTGTGTTTGGCCTGCTAGGGGTGAAATACCAAGGACACAAATCTGCGAAACCAGTTCTCCACTTAGTTGAAAGGAGGACCAGAAGGGAACTGATTCGACTTATTGCTCACCATGCCAAGAGAGGGTCCATCATCATCGGTGATGAGTGGAGGGCTTACAGACATGCTCGGTTACAGGCATTATACAGTGAGTGAGTGGGTGAGTGGGTGAGTGGGTGGGGGGGATACACAATTGGTAATAAGTTGTTACATTTTATAGAAAATATGTTATTTTGTTACTGCATTGTTGAAATAAATGTTATTCTGCTGTCACTTTTAAGGGGAACGCCTGGTATTAAGACTTGTATGGCTTAATATAACATAAATTATGTCTCTTACTGAAATATGTAGTAGAAAACCCATGAAAGATTTACGTTATTTTGTTTAGGTGCACAGTGCATTCTACGTCGATGATGTCAAATGATTGCAGCTGAAGCTGCCCTGCTGCTATTTTTACCTCAACACAACTCGGAATATGATATACAATGCCAATTGACCGTTCTCAAAGACCCGCCCCCTTCAGTTACTGTTGCTATGTCCGACAAGCCATGCTGATCTCTTGCCACACATCATGTTCTCTGTGAAAAATACATCGAGGAGCAAAGAGGACACTGACAACTCGTCGACAGACAAGACAGAGCAGGTTACTTTTGATATGAAACAAAGTCTCAAATTTCAAATGTTGTCATTTTTAAAGAAATGTAAACAAATACCGTTTTGTGGCTCTTTAAAGTATCGTCATAGATTGCTGTAGCGCCTCAGTTCAAACAGCTCGTGAACCGATCATCTCTTCCTACTAATTTATTTATAGCATCAAATAAACATGAATGAACATCATAAGGAATGTTGTTTCAACCACGGAAAGACGTCAGTACACACCATTTTTCAAGTTCAAGTCCACCTACGTTAATCCGCTAACTCCCCTGACTGCTCTGTCGGACAAAATGATTGGTTAGATCGCCTATCAATTAAACTCCTGGCGAAGGGTAAATTTTCAGTCAATGGGCCACAAGAGAAGAGAAGTCTTCACTGCTTTACTAGCGATAAGAGGAGAAAAGAATGGGAAGTTGTGATGAATGTGGACGAATAAAACTTCCCAAAGAACAGTGTCTTTGTTCTCTCCAATTTAGCCCTGATACTTTTTCATCTGTATGTTTTGCTGCAACGGTAATCTAGTAACGCATACAAGTCTTAATACGCGCGGGGTTCCTTTTAAAATACAATCAGCCTTTTCGAATTTGAGCCAGAGCACAAAATTAGTGCGAATGAAAACATTGAAGCCACATTCTTGTTACTGAATTAGCAAAACATACATAAAATGTTAGCATATCACTTATTAATAGTTTATGAATGTTTTATTAATAATTACTTCATCTTTAACTAATCACTTATAAATGACTTACAACTGAACATTATTATAAAGTGTTACAGAAAATGTATATGCAAGTAATTTACTCACATTGTAGAGGGTTGATTATTCACATTATGAGTCTGTAAATAGTATTTCTCAGTAGATGCATGCATGCATGTGGGCAGGTTGGGGCATTTTATACAGTCATGTGAAAACGTTACATTGAAGAATGATGATATGAGTACTAGAATTTTTATGAGGTAGAATTTTTCAGGTGAGTATAAATCTGAGTTATTAGATTACAAAAAAAAAAAAAAGCCAGTGGCAGTAATTGGAAAGCTACATTTAGTTAGCCTATTTGCTAACTGCCAGCACGGTCACAGATCTGTCAAGTCTCCTTTATTCCTATAGCACTTTATGCAGTACAGATCGTTTCAAAACAGCTTCACAGTAATAAACAGGATGCAAACTTCATCAAATATGTGACAAATTCAAGCTCTGAAAGACAATCGAATCATTATTCAGCTCAACGTCAGTTAGATATTGATTCAACTCAGTTCAATAACTGTCAATGTTGGCAAATTTATCAAGTATGAAAGCTCTAAAGAAGGTGGGGGGTGTGGGGGCGATTAACAGCTTAATAACCTTAACCTTGCTGTTGTGTTTTAAGGTTTCATCACAGACTCTGTACTTGACAGATGATTCGAATATAGCAATTTTTCCGACACAGTCTGGTTACTTAAGCGCCCTAGACATCACTGCACATGGACATTATGAGGTCCATGGGAATGAAGTGGAGAAAGGGCTTCTCTCATCAGGAACACCCCCAGCAGCAGTCATTCAGCATTTCTAATTTACCCACACTACTTCACACTCTGCTGCTGCTGGTTCATCTGCAGCGACTATTGCACCACCTCCATGACTCACTCATTTCAGAAGTGTATAATTATTGCATTTATGTGGGTTAGGGAGATTCTCAATAAAGTTATGATAAAGAGCCATGTTCCCTTTTTATAACAATAAAAATTGACACAGTTATAAGGGGTAGCCTATTATCCTTCAGGATCTATATTACTCACTGGTCACTGGATATTCAATGTTTTTACTTAAACTTATGACAGTTTATACAAAGTAATTGATCATTTTTTGTTTATCACTGCAAGTTATACAGGGGTATTTGTTTCACTATTGATGTATAAAATATTGTAATCTGCTTTAATAGTTTGGAGTTTCTTAGACACTTTTCTATATTTATCCTTTTCTTAATACTTGACACTGAATGTCAATAGGCCAGTCACAACCCATATCTCTGCTCCATGGAGCCTTATTTATTTATTTTTTTAACAAATAACTATTAACTACCTTTTTGTCTGGAAATGACACGTATAATGTGAATGTGTGTGTGTGTGAGAAAGAGAGAGAGGATTTTTAATTTTTTTTTGTAATGTGCATTATGTCTTCCAGGATCATTTACATAGCTGATCTAGTGAACAGAAAATTGAGGCCGAGCAGGATGGTGGTGGTCCGTTTCATGGAATGTGAGGCTACAGTACATGGCATTGTTGGGAAGGTTCAAGATGTTCTTGGCAGTTATGATCCTGTAATTCTCACCGATGCCCAGGGTAATGAGATCCTTGATTCTGAAGGAGCTAAAGGTACATTTTAAGGTTGTATTTTTAAGCTGTTTAAAACATCAAGAATTAAATGGCAATCTTTGGGTCATGTCATCCCCATGTACCCTGGAAGCAGAATGCCTGCAAGGTTTTTGCCATTGCAGAGCACAATTTCACAAAGTTTCAAGGCAGCAAGAGTAAGAGAAGGTACAGAATCAATAACTGAGAGAACATTTCTCAACTGCACAAGTACTAATCTATTTAAAAACTACTTCAGTTCAAGTTGAAAAGATGATGAGACGTCAAGTCTACAAGATGTCTATGATAAGATAGAGGAGGTGATGCTGGTCACACAAGGCCTTCAGTAAGTTATCTCAACTATCAAAGAGCTTTCTGAGCTGCCCGATCACCTGCCAAAACATCGACTGTTGTCCAAATGGAGAAAATAAAAACTGCTTTCACTTGCATAGGCTGCAAGGGTAAATGTTATGTGTACAGTGTATTTTTTTTAAGCATTTGGACACTTATTTTTATTTATTTTATTTTATTGGTTTATTTGATAGGGACCATGCATATTCATGAACATTGTTGTATAAAGTACACATAAAGTACTAAAGAATTAGTAAAAATAACTACTTTTCATCTGCAGTCCCTAGGTAGGTAACATAAGACTAACATAAAGACAGCCAACAATTATACAACATTCATTCACTATAAATGAAAAGATACACATAATAGTGGCATATACATTGACAAAACAAACAACAAAATGAAAAATACATAATGGCAAAGACATTGTTCACCCACCTCTATACTGCATTCAATTTAACAGTGAAAGTGTATGATAAACGTGTGACAGCTAAAAGGGAATACATGTCTGGTTTTCTAGAAGCCACTGTTTTAAGTGAGTTTTAAAACCTTTTACAAAAAGAAACTTGTTCTTTAACCCTTTAAACCCAAAGTGTCCGCTGTACACCCCCCACGAAAAAATTAATACACTGAACAAAATTATAAACACAACACTTTTGTTTTTGCCCCAATTTTTCATGAGCTGATCTCAAAGATCTAAGACTTTTTCTATGTACACAAAAGGCCTATTTCTCTCAAATATTGTTCACAAGTACGACAGCGTGTTCCAGTTCCTGCCAATATCCAGCAAATTCGCACACCCATAATCATGCTGTCTAATCAGCATCTTGATATGCCACACCTGTGAGGTGGATGGATTATCTCGGCAAAGGAGAAGTGCTCACTAACACAGATTTAGACAGATTTGTGAACAATATTTGAGAGAAATAGGCCTTTTGTGTACACAGAAAAAGTCTTAGATCTTTGAGTTCAGCTCATGAAAAATGGGGGCAAAAACAAAAGCAATTATAATTTTGTTCAGTGTAATAAAATGACAATGCTACCACTAAATGTAATTACACAAAATAGGTATCATGATTTTAAAGCTTTTTGATCAACTCTTAAAGAGTGCCGAGTAGTCCCTCTTAAACAGTGTTCCTCTGGTGGGCGCTATCTAACTACGAAAAATGAATAATATTTTTCAAAACTATTGCCTTGATCAACACAAAATATGTGTTATTTGAAAGCTATTTGAAGACAATGATACGAAGTAATGGCAAAGAGGTACACGATCAATAACACGATGGCACAATGATGGCGGAAGTTGAGTGTTTGGGGTGGTCCTTATATCTGGATCAGATGAGGAAAACCAACGGCAGCCTCCAACAGATTATCACAAGACACCGCCCACCTGTAACACAAACATGCACAGGTACATACACAGAGAAGAGATACACAAGATATACACAGGACAAAAGAATGGAATAAATGACTCCGGCTCATAACAACTATATACTGCAATATGTCAAAAACATCATACAGCTCAGATAGGCATGTGTCATGTATCATTTGAACGGTCTCACAGAGTATAATGTTTTGGGCTTTGACTAAACTTGAGCTAGTTAATTAATCCAGAGACATTTGTAAAACACACTAAAAGCTCTCGAGATGATGCAGAGAGAGCAGGTATAATAAAGTTCTCTATTTTTCTGGCACTATCATTTTATTTGCATAATATCGCATTGTGTCCACGTCGTGTTTAAAAATCGGGTTTAAAACGCAACTGTCATCATATTTTGCCACACAGGACAGAAAATGTGAGTAAACATCCTAGTCACATCAGTGCGGACTTGCATGTTTGTACTGTGCATTTGACAAGCAAATGTTTTGAGAACAAGTCACAATACAATACAGGCTTTGCCCAAAAACGTTTGCTCAAAGATCAAGAAAAAATTGTTCTGGAATCAGCAAGGACCCCGCAAACTGTAAGTAACATTTTTCATTTTTAAATCAGCAATAGACTCCTCACTGGCCTTCCCAAAAAGACCATAAGATAGCTGCAGCTCGTACAGAACGCTGCTGCCAGGATTCTGAGCAGAACCAGAAAAAAATTGAACACATCACACCAGTCCTCAGGTCCGTGCACTGGCTTCCAGTTGCATTTAGAATTGATTTTAAAGTACTGTTACTTGTACCTGTTACTTGTAAACTGTTACCACAGCTGGAACCAGCTTCCAGAAGAGATCAGATGTGCTCCAACAGTAGCCACATTCAAATCCAGACTCAAAACATATCTTTTTATCTATGCATTTACTGATTGAGCACTGTGCTATGTCCGAACTGTTTGCACTTTATTTTATACGTATTATCTTTTAATTCTTTTTCTTGTTTTTATTTCATTTTTTAATGCATTTTATATCAATCTTTTATGCATCATCTTTTTATTTCTGACTTTTAATGCATTTTAAATCTTGCTGTCTGGTTGAAAGAGCTGGGAGAATATGGAAGTAAGCATTTGTTATCCCTGGATGGAGCTGTGACAGAGTTAGTTCAGGAAGATTTGTAAGGGTACTGTTTAAACGCACAGCTACCTGACAAATATTTTTACAGTTATCCCTCTGTGTGAGGAAGATCCATTTAGATCCGCTCTGACGCACAACAGAGTTGAGTAGAGTTGAGATAGAGGAAGTCCAGGGAGATTTGTCTGTTAGAGCACTGTTTAAATGCACAGCTACCTCATAAATATAAATATTTTTACTAGTTATCCCTCTGCATGAGGAAGATCCTTTTAGATCCGCCCTGATGGATAGATCCGTTTAGATCTGCTCTGACGGACAACAAAAATCTCCCTGAAACTTCCTAACTCTTCCATCCAGATAGTGGTATTCTTTGTTTTTACTGTTATTTTTATTTCTTATGCATTCCATTTTTAATCTTATGTATTTGGTTCTTCTTTATGTAAAGCACTTTGAATTACCATTGTGTATGAAATGTGCTATACAAATAAAATTGCCTTGCTTTGCCTAATGACAGTAAAATTTATAATGAATAATCCTAGTATTTTACTTAAAAGAATGCTCTCATTATAATGACTGAAGCTGTCGATCACACAGTGCGAGTTTATCTGGACACTTGCCAAAACTCCCTTTAAAGCGATGCTCCTACACTACACAATGAATCTCTTATTGTATTTACATCGTGTTTGCATTGTTAGTTATGGTGAAAGCATTTTGTGAGAGTGCGATCACTGCATTCACACAATCAACAGACTGTTATCTGCTCAATGTTAATCACTGCAACCTTCCATGTGACAGATATAGATCTGAACATAATGCAATAAACAACACTTTTCATGATTTGTTAATATCGACAGCTGTAATAGTAAAAATGTGGTAAAAGTATTCGAAAGGATTCCACATGTAATACTTATTTCAACTGCAAAGATGTCAGCCAATCACAGCAGTGGGTGTTTACACTGAAGTCTCACAGAAGACACACCCCTTCAAACACAGCCTTCAAATCAGAGGGCTAAAGTCAGGGTTGAAAATGTATTTCTAAATTATTAATGTTGTGGCTGATGTCATTTTAAATGTTGATCCTTAGTAGGCTATTCCATCCAGATTTGCATTTAGCCTAAATGCAGGCTACTGTAAGACTGCAAATGTATTAACAATCAAACAAATTATACATTGCACTTTTGTCCTTAGAGCTCAAAACATGATCATCAAATTATTTAAGTGTATAATTTGAGATACACTAACTAGCTTTGATAGTAAACCAGGGGTGGGTGTTGGTGCGGGGACTTCTGGATTGGGTGACATAGCTAATTCAGCACACTTCAATAGAGATCGCATCTTCACAGCTTGAAGGAATATTTTGCACTGTGCTCTAATGTTGTTTCATCGTTTATAGACAAATTATTTTAAAATTTCCATGGCAATAATGTATTTTCCTGTGGACTTCATGATTAACATCCATTTTAACGTGTCTAGAGCAGAATGATTTGAGACAGTTCTAGCATACATGTTATATTTGATGCTTTAAATGTGTACATGTTTTGATGTCTGTTACTTTGTGGTATTGAACTGGGGTTAACTTTTATTTGTATCTTTTTTCTCTAGACCTAATGGAACTGAAAGAAGAGAGTAAAGAACATAATGAAATGCAAGAGAAAAATCAGTATGAGAAACATAATTTAATAACTAGAGAAAAATCTTTTAGTTGCTCACAGACTGACAAGACTTCCACACAAAAAAGAACTCAAAGGAAAGGAACTAGAAGTTATTTCTCCTGTCAACAGTGTGGAAAACTTTTCACCCAAAAAGGAAACCACCCAAAAAGGAAACCAAGAGAGTTCACACTGGAGAGAAGCCTTTCAGCTGCCAACAGTGTGGAGAGAATTTTACATATAAAGGAACCCTTAAAACCCATATGAGAAGCCACACTGGAGAGAGTCCTTACACCTGCAAACTGTGTGGAAAGAGCTTCTCAAGAAAAATAAGTTTTAAGATTCACATGAGAATTCACACTGGAGAGAAGCCTTACACATGTGATCAGTGTGGAAAGAGTTTTACACATAAAGGAACCCTTAATACACATGTGAGAAGTCATACTGGAGAGAGCCCTTTCATTTGCAAACTGTGTGGGAAGAGCTTCTCACGAAAACAAAGTTGTAAGACTCACATGAGAATTCACACTGGAGAGAAGCCTTACACGTGATCAGTGTGGAAAGAGTTTTACGCATAAAGGAACCCTTAATACCCACATGAGAACTCACACTAAAGAAAGCCCTTACACCTGTAAACTGTGTGGGAAGAGCTTCTCACGAAAATTAAGTCTTAAGACTCACATGAGAATTCACTCTGGCGAGAAGCCTTACATCTGTCCTCAATGTGGAAAGAGTTTTATGCTTAAAAGAACCCTTCATCGCCACATAAGAACTCACCTTTGATAAAGTCCACGAAAAGAAAGTCTTAAGTCACACATGAATTCACAATGGAGTGAAGCCATTTAAATGTGATGTGATCAATGTGGAAAAAGTTTCAAATGTAAAGTAACCCTTGATAATCATTTGAGAGAACTGTATTAGGTGCAACTTGTAACAGTGTGGAAGGAGTTTCACAGACAGGAAATACAATGTTATGTCCAGAGCCGTAAAGGGTTTGTTATGGTGCCCAACTTTGCTCTCTCTCTTGCTCACTCTCTTTATTTATCTCTCTCTCTCTCCCTCCCCGCAGAGTAATTACCACCTGACTCCAATAATGAGTGGCCTGTGGTAATTTAATTATGCCTGCTTAAGACTGTGCATTTCAGCGAACCTATAAGATCATTACAAATCACACTGTACAACATGGCTCTAATAAACTTGTAACTTCTATTAAAGGTGCCCTAGAAATGAAAATTGAATTTACCTCGGCATAGTTAAATAGTTAGAGTTCTGTACATGGAAATGACATACAGTGAGTCTCAACCACCATTGTTTCCTCCTTCTTATGTAAATTTGATTTGTTTAAAAGACCTCCGAAGAACAGGCGAATCTCAACATAACACCAACTGTGTCGCAACAGTCGGGATCATTAATATGTACGCCGCCAACTTTTGCATATGCCAGCCCATGTTCAAGGCATTAGACAAGGCAGTATTAACGTCTGGAGCTGCACAGCAAAATCAACAGACTTTATGCAGGTAAGCAAGCAAGGACAATATCGAAAAATGGCAGATGGACCAATAATAACTGACATGATCCATGATATTTTTAGTGATATTTGTAAGTTTCGTTAGCATGTTGCTAATGTACTGTTAAATGTGGTTAAAGTTACCATTGTTTCTTACTGTATTCACAGAGACCAGAGCCATGAATTATAGACTGCAAGTGAATTATAGACACTAGCAGTCTATAATTCATAAATGCATCTTCATTCTTTATAAATCTCTTCAACAGTGTGTAATGTTAGCTTTAGCCCTGTTAGCCGCAGCATACTATCAAACTCATTCAGAATCAAATGTAAACATCCAAATACCATACTTACATGATCTGACATGCTGCATGACGAACACTTTGTAAAGATCCATTTTGAGTGTTATATTAGCTGTGAACTTTGTTTATGCAATGTATTATAGAGTTGCGAGCTTGGGGGCGGGGAGCGCGAGCATTTATAGGGGACACGCACAGAATTGGCGCATTTTTTAATTATGCCCCAAAATAGGCAGTTAAAAAATTGAATATTAAAAAATCTATGGGGTATTTTTTGCTGAAACTTCACAGACACATTCAGGGGACACCTTAGACTTATATTACATCTTGTGAAAAAGTTCTAGGGCACCTTTAAACTTATGTATACTGTATGATGATGACATCTCACAAGTTAGTTTAGAAGAATAAAACATCAGTGTGCACTAGTGGTAAACAAATAGATCAAGATGAATTGCATTTTGGCGATTGTGGTTTTTATGTGCGCTGAAAAAAAGAGGAGGATGAGAATATGGACGTGGTCATGGCTAGGGAATAGAGGCCAACTTTTCCCTAGCTGTAGCCACTGAGCTACAGCTTTCCTGTAGCTCAGTGGTTAGAGCATGGCACTAGCAATGCCAAGGTCATGGGTTCGATCCCAGGGATTGCACATACTCCGATACAAATGTATAGTATAATGCAATGTAAGTCGCTTTGGATAAAAGCGTCTGCCAAATGCATAAATGTAAATGTAAATGTAACTTAGCATGCCAATTTTGCAAATGGAGCTTGAGGTAAGTAGTTTTAAGCAGAGCTTAAACTGNAAAATACTGATTAATAGCATTTTTTTATATATATATATATCTATATATATATATATATATTTTCTTTAATAATAAGTGCAGTGCTTTTTTCAGGAAGAGAGTCTTAGTCTTTCACATATCGCGTCTAAAAACGCGTGGAAAGTGCTGCCGCGCCACTTCCTCCTTCTTTTGCAAGCGCTCAGGAGCTCACCATCCAGAACTCCAATGCAGTTTGGGAACTGCCACTTCTCCTGAAATCCCTCTGCAATATTCATCCAATCATCTGTATTTGGAATGGACATGTACTGAAGCTACAGTTTTTTCCTAATTATGTCACACACCGCCAGGATTATTGTGGCTACAGTGAATTTTCCAAGAAGATAGTTCAGGTAAATTGTTTTGTATGAATCTCCTGTTGCTATCTAAAAAATAAACAAAACAGTGGTATTTTATATGAAATAACTACAGATGTTGTTGGTCAAATGTTTACATACACCTTGAAGAATTTGCAAAACATTAAAGGTGCTGTAAGTAGAATTTGAACTATGCTGTTGGACATTGTTGATATTTGAAATCAACCCAAACAAACCCACCCCTCTCTTCATTGCTTTGCTTCCAAAACTCACACTCCAATCCTAACCACCCTGCTCCAAGTTGGTCTCGAACCCCGGCCAAATTGCTGTTGGCACCTGAGGCGAATGCACTATCAATGATGCTAAGCACTGCATTCTCTAGCGGTTGTCAGTGAGCAGTGGTTTACCTGCACAGTGATCACAGATTCTTCTGATGAAGACCATGTACTAGCAGAAAAGAAAAAGTACAGAAAGGGAAGCAAGAAGACCAAAAGAGACAACTCAACTTCTAGTTCGTTCCAGTCCTCATCTTCCTCAGATTCTTACTCTTCTTCACCACCTCACAAGACTAAGAAGAACAAGGGAAAGAAAGCACAGAAAAGTGCAAAAAGCAGAAGAGGTATGTTCAATGTCCTTTTAGCATTCTTTTAATGTGCACTTTACTGCACTTTGTGCTTGCTTCACTTCCATTCCAAAAATTCAAGTATTTGAAATTCCTGTAAATGTTGATAACATGCAAATATGTGACCAATAGGACACTGGCTCAATTTAAAACATTTATAGTGTAGTGCAAAAGTAAATTAACAGTATATTTTAATAACTTGTATAGTATTATATTATACTGTTATATATTATTATACTCCCAAGCCCTCAAATATGCATGGGTGGCTGTGGTGCTACTCCCATGTAAGGTCTAGATAGATAGATAGATAGATAGAAATGCTCATATTAGATAGATATCCCATGTAGAGTCTCCCTATATGCTTTGAGAATATCTACAAAATGATGATATGGATTTTAGTGTTATAAAAAGGCATTGAGTGACATTTTTTTATTATTATTAATGATGTTCCATAATCTAGAAATTTTGTTCTTTGTCAGTATTTTTACCAGAGCAAGTCATAGGAAGATACAAAAAGGTCCTGAAGTACCTGTCAAAAGGAGCAACCAAAACGGAGGCATACCAAATATGCAGTGTGGATAGGAAGACGATTGTTGATACGTCTGCCATTGCTGAGTTGGAAGCTTGTGACAGTACAGCGTACAATAAATTATGTGCTGCCTTTCAAAAAGGGCAAAAGCTGTCCGACTTTGCAGACCATTGCTGGTAGTTGTGTACAAAGGAACCAGTGTGCACTGCCATTGAGGAAAATAAAAGAAATGGAGAGCTTATAGACATTCCACAAAAGAATAAATAACATGTTACCAATGGCTGTGTGTACATTTCTAATGTACATTCTCAGTTTATCCTCACAATCTAATTGTGTTGAAGGTTTTTTTTTTATGTTAAATTTAGCCACCATGTTTGGCTCAGTTTCTCATCACAGTTTGTTGAATGCGTTATTGTTGTTTCATTCCAAAATACAGAATTTTGCTTAGTTTATGGCTAGGTTTCATCATTGTGCCAAATTTAATTTAATTTAGAAAGTTCAGACATCATATTTTGCACAGTGCTTTATTCTTGCACCCCCAGTTGTGCATTATTTGGACCCAATCACTGCAGCTGTTTTATGTTGCACAGTTCCTGCGGGGTGACACATTTGTGAAGGGTTAACATGTTTTTCACTTTAAAATAATGGTCTAGATCACTAGTAGTTCCTGCGGGATGTCAAGGTAACGCTTGAGTAATTACTAATTAGTGAGGTGTTGATGTGGATTTCACAAGTAATATATGTTTAAATTAAATTTTATATCTGAAACATACCATACAGCCATACCTTTCTGTGAGCCACTAATGATATTCTAACAAACACTGTAATCTGGAAGATGTGGTTTTGTGCTTAATGCAACACAAATGCAGCCAATGTCTTCATTAAGGATGCAAATTGTTTGTGACAAGAGAACATCAATGTTTATATTCATATCCTGAAGAGAAGTCCTCCCCAGGCTACTGTTACTTAAAGGTAGGTCTTTTAAAGTTGGAGACATATTTAACTGACACTGAACAGAGCTCATAATAGTGAACTAATCCAATCATGAGCATGTCAGCATCACTTCCTAATTGTTCAAAATATTAATCAAATTTTCATTATTAGTATTATTCTATGTTTAAGTTTTAAATAAACAACATGTACGAACTAACCTGTAGCTAACATATTTGGGGGGATATAATATTAATAAGTTTCCACAATGAATCCATTTGAGGCGCAAGCTTCTGAAATGTTATGACCGTGTTAAGAGTAAAAAAAGAAGAAGACAATTGTTCACTTTTCAGGGCATGTTACTTTTGTGATTAGTAATTAATTGGTTATTCTTTATTAATTGGTCATAGTTAACAAGTAGTTCTCAATGAGAATATATTTATTAAAGGATTAGTTCACTTTTAAATCAACTTTTCCTGATAATTTACTCACCCCCATGTCATCCAAGATGTCCATGTCTTTCTTTCTTCAGTCGAAAAGAAATTAAAGTTTTTGATGAAAACATTCCAGGATTTTTTTCCATATAGTAAACTATATAGACTTGAATGGGCACCAAACAGTTGAAGGTCAAAATTAGTTTCACTGCAGCTTCAAATTGTTCTACACGATCCCAGATGAGAAATAAGGGTCTTATCTAGTGAAACCATTGCTCATTTTCTGAAAAAAATTGAAAATTATATAAGTTTTAACCATAAATGCTCATCTTGAATTAGCTCTCTTCTTCTTCTTTATTAGAATTCCGTCAGTGTAGACACTGCTAAGTGTATTACTGCCCTCCACAGGTCAAAGTTTTGAACTAATTTTTATATGCAATATATAACAATTAGTTTAAACTTTGACCTGTGGAGGGCAGTAATACACTTTTTGTAATACACAATTATCGAATACCTAAAAAGGAACTATCTTTGTACTAAATTTGCTATTACTTACTTGACACTTGACATTTGACTTGACATTTGATATTCAACAGTATTCTTGACATTTAACACTAGAACCGCCACGGGGTAAATTTTACCCGTGGCTGTTCTTTAAATGTACATAATAGGTTTTCAATAAAACATTCAAGTCTCCCAGTCATTGACTTTTACTAATTTTTTGTCATTTACAATCCCTTGATGTTAAAAATTGTTTAGATAAAACCAGATCAAAAAACGGGGCATTTATACCTATAAGCGCCGCGCGGGTCAAATTTACCCGCTATATAATGCCTGTATTTTCGCGCTGTCATTTTCGCGCCCCATATGTTTAAATATTGTACATTGCTAGGCAACGCCTTTCACTTAATTAATTAGCGGTTAACAGTTAAATAAATAAAGTCGCAATGAGTAAAAGGAGGCGATTTATGGTTCCTGAAGAGGTATTAGAAGCCCTAAATGCCATGAGTGATGGAGAGTCTGATGGTGGTGAGAACAGTGACGCATCCTGGGTCGGCTCAGCATCTGACGGCTCATCTGAGAGCGATCCAGAGCCTCCGAGAAAAATCAGACCGACTGAGTCTGTTCTTCAGGACAGGATGGCTACAATAGTTACACAGGGTGAGCATCAATAAACTTTGAATGTAAAATAATTTTCTTTAGTCATCTCCCACAGTTATTATTATTAGATTGCCCTATTGGAAGAGGCTACACTAACACCACACACACACACACACACACACACAAATATTGTAACCTCAGTGGTACAGTTAGTTATTCTCTTTTTTTCTCATCACATCGCAGATTGGAAAGGCATTTATTTTCAGCAAAACACAAACTTTTCACAATTAAGTGGCATCCATTTGATAAACTTGAAAATACACTCATTTGCAATTAGTAGCTAGCTATTATTATTGCATACTTTTTAAATAATTTTTCCTACTACAATACTGAGGTGCAAGTATCTGACACTATTTCCCCTAGGTATAAAATAGCATCTAACTACTGCAAAAAGTTATTTTTATATATATAATATATGGATATTTTCACTTAGTGTAAATGCCATTTTGCTAAAAATACTCCTATTTTCAAATAGTCACTGCCTTATTATTATGCCTTTTGGCTTGTAACATTTCTGACTGCCACAGGTGGTCTATAGTTTCACCCTTAACTATAAATATAGATTTTCCTAGCAGCTAAAGTAGCCTGTATATATTATAAATTATTGTTGAACCCCTGTCTAATTTTAGTGTGTGTCACGGAGCCACCAGCACCAGTCCAAGAAATGGGGAAAGATGGCACAGTATGGACTGTTCTCAAATCTGGTGAAGGCACTGGGAGACATCAAGCCCAAAATATTCTCAGTGAGTCCGCTGGCCCCACACCACACGCAAGGCGCAACATCCAAGATAAGATGACAGCTTTTATGTGCTTGTGTGATCGAGGGATGTTGCAGCAAATCCGAGAGTGCACAGTGGCTGAAGCCCGCAGAGCCACTGAGGACACAGTCTGGGATATGTCCCTTGCTGAGCTGAAGGCATTCATTGCATTACTTTATGTCAGGGGTGCATACTGTGGGAAAAACATTGACATCGAAAGTTTCTGGTCTGAGGAATGGGGCAACACGTTCTTCATTTCCACAATGTCAAGGAACCGGTTTAGGGAAATCATGCGCTACCTGCGGTTTGATCGGAAGGAAACCCGGCGCTGCCGTTTGACCACCGACAAGTTTGCACTCATGACTGAGGTGTGGCAGAAATTCACACAGAACTGCATTGCATGCTACCGACCAGGGCCAGACATTACTGTTGATGAGCAACTGTTCCCCACAAAGGCAAGATGCAGATTCACGCAGTACATGCCCAACCAGCCAGACAAATTTGGAATCAAATTTTGGCTGGCAGTAGATGTTGATTCCAAATACATGTTGAATGGCTTTCCATACCTGGGCAAAGATGACAGCAGACCAGCCACACAATGCCTTGGTGAGAGTGTGGTTTTGAAGCTGGTGGATCCATTTGTTGGTAAGGGAAGGAATGTCACCACCGATAATTTCTTCACCTCCATCCCGCTTGCCAACTCGCTTCTCCATAAAAATACAAGCATGGTGGGGACCATCAACAAAAATAAGCGGGGGCTTCCACCTTCTGTGCAGGGGAGAGGGGAGCTGTTTAGCACCAAGGTGCTGAAAAGTGATAAAATCACACTGAGTGTTTATCAGTGTAAGCCCAGAAGAAATGTCACTATCCTGAGCACTCAACACCAGCATGTAGCCATCTCCACAGACAACAAGAGGAAGCCTGAGACGGTGACCTACTACAACAGAACCAAAGTTGGGGTTGATGTGCTCGACCAGATGGCTCGCCAATACTCAGTCAAAGGTTATTATTATTATTACATTGTCATAGTAGTATTATAATGGACTAAATAATGCCATAATTCACTCTTCCTCTCTGTCGCTCTCTGTGTCTGTCTCAAGGTGGCACCCGTAGGTGGCCCATTGCTGTATTTTACAACTTGCTGGATCTTGCTGCTATCAATGCCTGTGTGCTTTACCGGAGCTGCATAGAGAACAACATCCCCAGAAGGGACTTCATGCTTCAGCTGGCCCAGGAGCTGCGTGCTGAGTGGATGGCATCCAAAGTGGCACCGCACGTGAACATGCCCCTGGATGCTGCAGATCAGCTGAGGAGAATGACGTGCATGGTGAAATCACAATGCAAACAGAACAAAACGTTTGCCAAGTGCCTGAAGTGTCGGAATGCTGTCTGTGGGAAATGCGCAGTCAAAGTAATGAATGTTTGCCCAAACTGTGTTTGAGCAACCTGTAGACCTACTTTAGTCTCACAACACATATTCAAATGAAGATGTTTTAGCTTACTCATAAATGTTCAAACTTCTGATTAATTATTTATTATTTATTTATTTATTAATAATTAATACAATTATTTAATGTTTGTTTTGTCATTTCTATCGTTTATTGTTCGCTACTGTGTTGCTATTTATCCTAGTCTACCCGTTTCCTGACAAAAAAAAAGAAGAAAAATCCAATGTACGATGTACTGAATAAAACAATTTTTTGATTACCTGAAGTTTACTGGTGTTGTTCTCTTATTCAAATTATAAATCATAAAACTAAACAAATTAATAATTAATTAGGTGAAGCTGTTCGCTTGAATTTGTCATCGCATCATCATATGCAGTGTGCCGAATTATTATTGTTCATTATTGTCTATAGGCTATTTTAGACATATAAATAACATGGGTTATCTTAATATATGATTCATTATAATATTACACCACCCAAATATGTATTTACTTTCATCTAATTCTCGTTGTCAGCGCAGACATGTTTAGCTTATATTGACCGTTATGAAAAGTGATAAGTGTAACCTGCATAAAAAAAAGCCTTGAACATAAAACAACAAGACAAAAACATAGTTGATGACTAGACATAATCATTTCATGACTCTAGACACTTCTTTGTGAAGACAGTGACATAATACAGTGAAATAATATGTTCTTTAGTCATATAAAAACAGGTGTAATGTGTGTGGGTAAAATTTACCCGCATGGCGGTTTTAGGTATACAGCGACCCCCGGCGGTTCTAGTGTTAATCAACAGTGCTTCTGATCTGCCTGCATTGACACTATTCTTTAAGAGCTGCTGTGCAGCCAAAATTATGTACCAGTTATCAATGTAAAGCTGCTTTGACACAATCTGCATTGTAAAAAGCGCTATATAAATAAAGGTGACTTGACTTGACTTACTGCTTAGTTAATCTTGCTTCCATATTAGTTAATAGGTAGTACTACATTAACACTGAACTTAATACTATTACTTCCTGCATAGTTACCTGTTAACAACGGACCATTATTCTAAAGTGTTACCGCAAAATTTTATGCCCAGTCCAGCCCTAATGATCCTCCTCTTCTAGGGCCAGAAAGAAGACCTAATGATGAAACTATTTAAAGTAAACTCCCTAAGGCAGTTATATGGGCAGTATATATTTGCTTTGACCTCACATCTGTTGTAAATGCGTTTATGCTTTTAATGCGTTGTAGCCTGGAATACATACTATATAGTCATACTTAATATTATAATGGAATATTCAATATATACTCACTGGATTGCTGAGTGATGGAGATTTGATTTATTTATTTTTTTAAATACCAATTATTCCTGTGGTAGAAAACTTTACACCAAGACAGGCTACTATGAAGGGGGCCCTTGGGTTTGCCCCAGGGCCCTGTGTGTTCTTAATCTGGGCCTGACAAAGAGTATTGCAAGAGGCGTGAGAGTATAGAGTATACATGCAAGAGATGTGAGAAATGTTGAAGCACACAAAATCCAAAGGATACTGGGGACGGGGCTGGGAATTGTTGGTTGGCACTGCTTCAAAAAAGCACCACAGGAAAAGGCCTAATTGGCAAGTACACTCAAGAGGCGTGTTCACTCAAGTGGGGTGAGTTGATACAGTTATTGCGTTAGTCTATGGCTGCATCCAAAATTGCATACTCTCTTGAGTCGGTACTTATTTTTAGCAAGTCATTACTTCACAACCACTTAAAAAGTATGTTCTATGTAGTATGAATGTGTAATATTAATGTAATCTGGGCATACTACATTCGCCATGTTGCCCTTATCATGTGACCTACAGCGTTAGTTGCATTGCTTTACCGCTATTCATAAATCCTCGCCCGTGGCCTCATGGGATAGTAAAGTAAAGTACAGAAAGACAGACAGACAGAACTAGCAATGAGACACCCGTAGCCAAACACTGGCCACATTCAAATCCTGTTTAACAACATGTTTACATGTGCAATCTCTCACTAAAAATCAATCAAACAATGCAGTGCAATTATTTAATTCAGTTCATATCCTTTTATTTATAAGCTTCCATTTACATTGTGTCAACAAAAGTTCATTTATCTAATATTTTGATTCCACTGTATTAATCAAATGGACCCTTTTCACATTTCCGGGTTTCAAAGAAGCGGAAGTCGTCATAGTTGACTAAACGTCTATAGCGGTAAATGAAAGACTACATTGAATATATTTGTTGTGTTCCCATTTGCTTAAATAGCAAAAGAAAAACTGCACAATAGTGTTTTCACAACTTTCAAAAATAAGAAAAAAAATAGAGATTGATAACTGCAGTCAGAAGAGAGAAAGATGTCAATTTTACTGTCACTCCCATTGCCGCTGTATTAGAAACACCCTCATGGCAGCGTTAACTGTTTTTGTAGTTGGATGCAAATGTAATATAATATAAAGTATAGTGTTATAAATGTAACATGTCATCACAGTCTGTGAAAAGGGTCCATATATGAGTCAAAGTATAAAGAACTAAAGGACACAAAAAAGAGACCTAATCAAATAAATATCTGATATGGGCCAACTTAAAAAAGTCATGTGAACAGCCTCACCAAATATGGTTGAGAAGAAAATCAGATTTGGCCCACATTCAGCTGCGGTGTGAACGCAGCCTTAATTTTACACAGATACGTATTTTCTGGTGCCATTTTAAACTGCTGAGCCATTTAAAACTCTTTCCACACAAAGAACACAAATAGCGTCTCACATATGCATGACTTTTCAGGTGTATCTCTAAGTGTGATGGCAAAATACATTTATTACATTGATCACAATTAAATAGCCTTCTTCCAGAATGAAGCAGCAGGTGATTTTTAAAATTGCTCCTTTTTCTAAATCTCTTGTCACACTCAGAACACTGCAATTTCTTTCCAGAAAGACTTTGCAAATGACGTTTCAGGTCTCTTTGATATGGGAAACTCCTTTCACACTGAAGACATGTAAAAGGCTTCTCCCCAGTGTGAAGTCTCATGTGAGTGTCAAGATTTCCTTTAAATCTGAAACTCTTTCTACAGTGATGGCATGTGTAAGGCTTCTCTCTAGAGTGGACTCTCATGTGAGTCTTGAGGCTTCCTTTAAGTGTGAAACTCTTCCCACAGTGATGACACATGAAAGGCTTCTCTCCAATATGAGTTATTACATGCCTCTTAAGCGGTTTCCTGTCTGTGAAATTCTGTCCACACTGATGACATATAAATAGGTTCTCTCTTGAATGAATCCTTATGTGGTTATTAAGGGTTACTTTATGTCTGAAACTCTTTCCACACTGATCACANACTTTTCAGGTGTATCTCTAAGTGTGATGGCAAAATACATTTATTACATTGATCACAATTAAATAGCCTTCTTCCAGAATGAAGCAGCAGGTGATTTTTAAAATTGCTCCTTTTTCTAAATCTCTTGTCACACTCAGAACACTGCAATTTCTTTCCAGAATGACTTTGCAAATGACGTTTCAGGTCTCTTTGATATGGGAAACTCCTTTCACACTGAAGACATGTAAAAGGCTTCTCCCCAGTGTGAAGTCTCATGTGAGTGTCAAGATTTCCTTTAAATCTGAAACTCTTTCTACAGTGATGGCATGTGTAAGGCTTCTTTCTAGTGTGGACTCTCGTGTGAGTCTTGAGGCTTCCTTTAAGTGTGAAACTCTTCCCACAGTGATGACACATGAAAGGCTTCTCTCCAATATGAGTTATTACATGCCTCTTAAGCTGTTTCCTGTCTGTGAAATTCTGTCCACACTGATGACATATAAATAGGTTCTCTCTTGAATGAATCCTTATGTGGTTATTAAGGGTTACTTTATGTCTGAAACTCTTTCCACACTGATCACATGTGAAAGGCTTCTCCCCAGTGTGAATTCTAATGTGATTCTTGAGATTTCCTTTTTGTGAGAAGCTCTTCCCACACAGTTTGCAAGTGTAAGGGCTCTCTCCAGTGTGAACTCTCATGTGGAAATCAAATGATTCTTTATATGTAAAATTCATTCCACACTGATCACATGTGTAAGGCTTTTCTCCAGTGTGAATTCTCATGTGAGTCTTAAGGCTTACTTTATGACTGAAGCTCTTTCCACAGTGATCACACGTGAAAGGCTTGTCTCCGGTGTGCATTCTCATGTGAGTCTTCAGGTATTTATTGAATCGGAAGCTCCTTTCACACAGCTGGCATTTGAATGGCTTCTCTCCAGAGTGAATTATTACGTGCCTATTAAGACGTTTTATGTTAGGGAAACTCATTCCACACCGATGACATATAAAAGAGTTCTCTCTTGAGTGAACTCTCATGTGGTTATTAAGGCTTATTTTACGTGCAAAACTCTTTCCGCACTGATTACATGTGTACGGCTTATCTCCGGTGTGAATGTTCATGTGATACCTAAAGTTTATATCTGTTGTGAAACTCTTTCCACACAGTTTGCAGGTGAAAGGCTTCTCTCCAGTATGAGTTCTCATGTGGCTTTTAAGGGTTCCATTTTGAGTGAAACTCTTTCCACAATGTTGGCAGGTGAAAGGCTTCTCACCAGTGTGAATTCTCATGTGAACATTAAGGTTTCCTTTTTCAGTGAAACTTTTTCCACACTTTTGGCAGGTGAAAGGCTTTTCTCCATTGTGAAGTCTCATGTGGACTTTAAGGTTTTCATGTTGACTGAAACTCTTTCCACACTGAAAGCAGGTGAAAAAACTGCTAGCTCCTGTCTTTTGAGCTCTTTTTTGTGAGGAAGTCTTTTCAGTCTGTGAGCCACTAAAAGATATTTCTCCAGTTATGAAATCATGATCTTTCATTTCATTCAGTACTTCACTCTCCTCTTTCAATGGCCTCAAGTCTACAGAAGAAAAAGACAAATACAAGTTAACTCCCTGTATAATGGCACAGCTTAAGACATCAACACATTTACACATTTAAAGCATCAAAACCAAAAACATTTCTAGTTAACGGAACACCTCCGGCCCACCAAGAATATCACTTCACCCACCTTGAAGATCAAATGAAGATCAAGAACAAGATGTTTTTGATTAAATCTAAGAGCTTTCTGTCCCTCCATTGACAGCTACACAACTACCAATTTGATGCTTCAAAAAGTTCAGAGAGAGATCAGTTTAGTCAATTTTCTCAAGAGACTCGATCGCTTCATATGATGAACAGATTTAATTTAGTCTTTTATTCACATATAAACATTGATCAGCGATCATAAACAGAAGCTGAGCCGAGTCTGCTTGACGTGTGAGAACAAACCTCATTGGTTTCTGTGGAAGCTCAAACATGCTGCAACATGGGAAATGAACAGCTCTGTTGACCCTTTCTTGACCCAGATAAACTCGATTTTTGTTCAGGACCACTCCTCAAGCCCCATTTGGCCTGCTTTGGAACAAGGTATTCAGCGGATCAAAAACCCGCATTTGACGTAGTGAACGCAGCACAACATATGTGTGTGATGCTGACGCAGGAGCCGGCTAATAATGAATTGCCGTTCTGATGTAGAACACTGCGCCAAAGTCCCTTTAAGACAAGTCATTTCACTCGGCGGCCATCTTTGAAACGCCTCTCGGGCATGCAAGTGCAACTCCTATCTCTTTGACTGGGGAATCATCAAATTCTCCAAAGCTGTTTGTCAAGCTGCAGATTAAATTTCATATTTGTAATCAATGAAATCTGACAACAACTGTCTCATAAATGTTTTTTCCAAACGCTCGAATCATGACAAAAAAAATTTTATTTTTCAGGCTGGATCAAGCTAATGCGCATGCGCAGACCTAAATGCGCGTCTCTTGTGCCTCATTTTGGAGGCGCTCGTCTGACTGTTTCTATAGAAAGTGGTGCTTTTAATGGCCGCTGCAGTTACGCGATGACTTTACCAGTCGTCGATTGGCTCTTATTTAGAAGGCGGGACTTATTCCGCAATATTGCGCGTTGCACTTTCTCCCATTCAAAACAATACAAAACATTCAAAACAATACAAAACAAAACAATAAAGAGTGACACGTCTTGTGTTATTCTATAGTCTTTGACTGCGTTCACTACGTCAACTGCGTATGACAAATGTTCAAATTGTTAAAGTTGTTTTTGTTTTGCATACAAAAAGTATTCTTGCCTCTTCATAACATTAAGGTTGAAACACTGTAGTCACGTTGACTATTTTAACGATGTCTTTACCACCTTTCTGGACCACAAAAGGTGCAATAACATGGCTGCCTATGTGTGGTTTAGAAACACTCGGATTTCATCAAAAACATCTAAATTTGTTTTCTGAAAATTAACGAAGGTCATACAGGTTTGGGACGATATGAGGGTGATTACTTAATGACAGAAATTTCATTTTGGGGTGAACTAACCCTTTAAGTGCAATTTGGTACTGGTGAGGCGGCCTTATGTGTGTGTCTCTAGGAGAGTGCGCGAGTGCTGAGTGGTTTAAACACTGGCAAGACATGAAAAAAAAAATGCAAATTATAAACTGCCTTGATTGTGCAAGTGACAATCCCTGTGTTAACTGTGCAGTGTGCAGCTCGCTTATTGCGCAGACGCGATGTGAAGCCGTTTGCACATTTGGAGAGAGAAAGAGAGAGAGCATGCTGTGATTCACTCACGCGGTTTGTGAAATAAAGAAAAATTAATTGTACCTCACCTTAAGCATTATAATTATTTTACCTGCGTTGGACAGAGATTGAGGTGGTGCCGCTACATTTCAACCCAATCGCCTCACGGCAGGCTTGCGTCTTTATGCGTGAGCATGAGATCGATTTATAAGATTGGCCTTTATAGAGACCACCGATCAAATTTCCCAAAGCAATTCTCTGCTGATAGCAATCGGTAGCCGATCAATCAGAGCACCCCTACAGAATTTATTCAGCAAATGCGTTTCCCTCTCCCATTATTCATATCAACTCTTTTTCGCACAAGTCAAAAACCACCTCAATCAAGCGTAAAAACTTTTTTTGCAAATTAACGGATTTTTAAAAAATTGTTTCAATTGGATGTTTCAAGCATTAGTTTCTGATGCGATACTTGAAAATGTGCAGAAAAACAGGGTGATGGAAACATATGTAGCAATGGATTGCTGTGGAAGTAAGGAATTTTGGTACTACACTGACAAGCAGGGATGCTCCAAAAATGATGAATAAACAGGACAAGATCGAGTTACATGTTGAGTGTGTGGGCTACACTAAAAAAAAAAAAAAAAGAGTCTTTGTTGAATTTGACTTGGGCTACAATCAATGATTTGAACTTCCAAGACAGAAGCAAGGTTAAAGTTTGTTGTAATGTTTTTGAAACACTAAGATGTTGCTCTATTTTCCAGGCAGAAAAGTTGGATCTGAATTTGTGTCAAGTTTTTGACATTTTCACATTAATTCCAAATGAAATATAGTAGCCGAAGATGAACGTTAATAAGCTTTTTAATGGTTTTTGAAACACTAAGACCTTTTCACTACTTTTCAGATAGTGCAAATGCATTTAAATGTGTGTGATGTTTCAGACAATTTGACAAAAATAATTTACCCTAATAGGACAATGTCAGTTATAAATGACGAAACCCCCCCAAAAAAGGGTCAACGGTCAGATGTACAAAACTAATTTTAGAAAATGATTTTAGCCTTAAATATATGTAAAATATAAAATCATCATTTTTTTTCCTAACTGTGATTTCATAATTAGTCCCATAGAGGGCTAATTAAGTCACATGACATTCTTCAAAAATGTCATTCATTTCTGTAGAGGACGACATTTTAATAAGGACTTAAGAAATGACAGAGTTCAGCTCTGAGAATGAAACCAACCTGTTTGTTCCTCAGAATCTTCTTGTTTCACGCTGAATACTTCTTCAATCTTCATGTCTTCACTCTCCTCTTTAATAAATGCCATCTTTTTCACAGTATGTCACGTGGATCTCAGTTGCTTCACCAGGAGTTTTTCTGTGTGTTTGGACACTCTATCCTGTTTAAGATGAGAATAATTAACATAAAATAAACCCAAACTAAAGCATTGGGTGTCTCAATCAGTTCCTTAGTTTAGTAGTCAATGCAATAAGAAGGGGGTGGGTGGGGTATCAGTCAGAGATTTCATTTTCAATTTCACAATGACTTTAATGCCCTTGAATGGCCTAATTAGAAGGGATGGCTTGATAAAAATGTTTATGTCCGATACGATAACAATACTGCAACCTTGAGTCTTTGTTCACATCGATACTAATCCAATACCATCTTTACTCCTTTTTTAAACAACTAAGCCGTTAATAATAAATTTGTTTGGATGCCCTTTGCTTAACCTAACCATCTAAACATTATGCTTAAATTGTGAAACAAATATTCTACCTTCCTAAAGGATAACATACATAGACCATAACATGAATCAGTTATGCAATCCTGCTACTTTTTATTTTGACTTTTTCTCAAACAGAACTTTTAGCAGCATTTTTGATTGGTCAGAACCATTCAAACATTGAAAATGAAATTTAAAGTGAAACTCAATGCAACAATTTAAAAGGAACACCACTTTTTTTGAAAATAGGCTCATTTTCCAACTCCCCTAGAGTTAAACAGTTGAGTTTTACAGTTTCCGAATCCATTCAGCCGATATCATTGGGTGTCGTGCTTAATATCATTGCACCTGCTGCACACATGGTACGGCAGCAAAGTTCCTTGATTATTACGTCGGAATGAGAGTATAGTTCCTAGCCATGTCGGCCTAGAAAATTACAACTTTTCATTTTCCGTCGGTCTTAGTACACGATGTAACTACAGAAGAGTCAAGTTTTAAATAGGAAAAATATTGAAACTCTTTGGTCATTTTTGAGCGAGATGCTAACGGTCTCATCAGATTCAATGAACTATGCTAAGCTATGCTAAAAGGGGTACCGCCAGACCCGGAGATCGGCTGAATGGATTCGAAAAGTGTTCCTTTAAATCAGAGTATTTAGAATGACAAAAGGAATAATAATAATTCCAGTTTAAAATACTGGATATAACTCAACACTTAATGTAACCTGCATGACAATAAGTTGCAATGTAGACCATAAATTAACTAAGTAATTATAACTTAAACATAATAGCATCTCCTAAAATGTACAGTGACACAGTACTGTAGACATGACATCTTAAGTCACTCACAAATGTAGGTTTCTACACCTAATATCAAGTTATCTGGACAGGGGGGGAAAATTACAGCACAGTTCTAAGGTCTCTTTCACATGTAACCTCTGGGGTTAAAATGTATGTAAAACCCCAGTATACTATTGAAAAAATTAGGGATGCCCATGAATAGAGATTTTTCTAGTCAACTAGTAGTCGTTCATTTAAGCCATTAGTCGACAAATCTGACATATACAGTATATTAATTTAATTATATGCTGGGGGTGGATACTAACCATAATGAGCCTTTAATATATTGGCATAATATATAGCCTATTCAGCACTCAATCACACTCATAAAGCTTGCCACAAAACACTGACAAAAGTAATGATTATGAATGTGTCAAAAAAAAAAATACAAGGGTGTTATTTTAATTATTAATAAACTCATCTTTTTTTTTCCTGCGACTAAAGCCGGGCACACATTAAACGACTAGCTAAAACATTCTAAGACTGTGCTCAACATACAGCGATTGTTTCCTGCTCCTGAAGCAGATTTATATACTTTCACATGGAATTTGAACACCGACTGTAATCGCAGACTGAACGCAACTGGCTCTGACTGGACGGGTTTGAGCGCGATCAGTCATAAGTATCAATTTACATTCATAATCGGCCTTACAATCGTTAAGTGTGTGCGCGGCTTAACTGACTAATACATTTTTCGAATACAAGAGCCGCTTCTCTTTGACTAACGTTTAGTCGACTATTAGGGGGCAGCCCTATAAAAAAATACAATTCCAGTATAAAAATGTCTGCAATGCAAACCAATATTTTGTCCAAGTTTTTCCCTAACATAAGACATAGCAGTAGCTTCCAAAAACTGTTAGCAATAAAACCGTCACAACTAGGGCTGGAATAAAAAAAAAAAATTTCAATCGATTAATCTTAACAATTATATTTTCTCTCCTGGTTAATCTATAGATTTTTTTTTAGTTTGGTTAATTTAACAATAAATAATAACCAATAAATTACCATTAAATAATAACTGTAACTAATCTATGTATGAACTTTTACCAAATGATATTATCACAAAAAGGTTTATGCAATGTAGGCCTAATTAGGAAAGTTATTTAATTTGTTCACAGTCACTTTTTGGGATTTACAGCATCAACTGCTTATAAGTGTGAATCCGGAAATGTTTTGTTGAGTCAGGAGATTAAAGTAGCTGCTTGAACATGTTCATTCAGCTATATGATCACACAGCTACTATACAGTAACTATAGCGACATTGTCAGATATGACAGTGTCCATAAAACCATAAAGTTTTACCATGACTGACAGTGCATAATTAAATAAATTAGTCCATTTGAGGTGTGCGTTCATCCATTAGATTTTTTAAAGAACCAACAACAGTGTTAAATGCTTTGTAACCAGTTGCACAGAGTACGTTTGAGCCTCGCACCCATGGCAGCTCGTAAAAAAACTGAATGCTGTATAACCACAGCCGTGTTAACTTAAATATATGAGACTGACAACCGTATTCTAGTGCTATGTAAAATTTCACTTTAATAGTCCAAATACTTTGAGGTCATTTTGAGGTAAGAGAGTCCCCGGGACGTTTTCTTTCTTTTCAGATGCTCCAGCACTGAAGTTTTGCTGTTGTCTTTTGCCATTTCGGTTTTACAGAGTGTGTAGAGCACCATTTTATTTGGTCTCCATTAAAAAAAATGTCCACACTTTAGATCGAGCTCGATATTTTTGTAGTAACAGCTGATTGTCAGCATACCGGGAGCCACCATCATTGGGGAACATAAAACGAATCAACACATTACACGCAAATCGACTAATTCACGTAATTGATGTCATCGATGCGTCGTTCCAGCCCTAGTCACAACCACTGGTTCATCTCTTTTACAGTCCTTATGTAAATTAAGTTTGTTCACTTAACATGAGGGGCAGCTTCTTCTTTAAAAAGATTAGCATTTTTGCCTTCTTAGTTGTCAGCCTGCTCCTCTTTTCATTAATAATAATTTATTGAAGATTGTCTGAACGCTAAATAATTGGCTCACTGATGCAGGTATGCACACAAGTGCTCCCTTGTGGTGGTTGACTCTGGATCAGGTTCATCATCAGTGTTTTCTTCCAGGATTTCATCAGAAATGCTTGAAAGTCTACTCTTCCTTGTTGGCTCCAAGGCTGCTGATTCTGATGTGGTCGCCTCTGCTGGCTTTCTGGTTTCTAGGGCTGCCCCCTAATAGTCGAATAACCGTTAGTCGACTTGAAGAGGCTTGGTCGACCAAGATTTTATTTGTGGGTTAGTCGCAGAAAAAAAAAACTCCACAGGAAGTGCCAAGGTCACGCATTCCTTGAGGGAGAGATCGTTAGCGGCAGGAAATCCAAACATTCGCCTATGATTCATCGACCTCAAATATGGCTTATCACTTGAAACATGTAAGTAGTAGCAACTTTACAAGTCCGTTCGCTCTAATGTTAGCCTAGTCCTAGATAAATGTGCGTTATTTTTTGGCGCATATCCAAATAATATGCAGTAAACACGCTCTATACACATAGCTTGTGTGGAGAGCGTGTTAACGGCATGACATGGAGGCGCCGGTGTGATCACTGCATTTAAATTTAGAGTAATGTATAGATAAGAGTAATGCAAAATGTAACGGGTCTACTTTTATTTCTGTAAACTCACAATAACAGCAAAACGTTGTGCTTTTATAAAACAATGAAAGCAATCAGGATGCGATTTCTGCTCTCGGTCTCAGTGAACTTGAGCACGTAACAAACATGAACCGAGCCAAATCAAAAGGAAAATAAATATTCTCAGATTATGCAATCCATATGAAACTTGCATATATGCGCGTCCACTACTGTGGAGATGACGAGTCAGCATCGTTGACTTAATCTCTGCAGCCGAAAACAGAGAAAACATTATCAGTAAATTATTGAAATGTTTAGACAGTTTCCTTGCCGTTTTTTCACGACACATAATCGTTATGTTTGCCAGTGTTTGAGTGCTGATTAGGCTAATTACATAGAAGATTAAAGGCTCATTATTATGATTTATGGCTTATTAATATAAATGTGCGATTAGTCGACTAATGGCTTAAATGAACGACTACTGGTCGACTAGAAAAATCTTTAGTCGAGGGCAGCCCTACTGGTTTCTAATGTTTTCCAGCTTAAAATGTCTTCCATCTTCTTGACCTCTGCAATTAGGGCTGTTCAACAATAATCGTGATTATTGTGTCCAAAATAAGAGTCTGTGTTTACGTTGGAAAGGTCTAAGACACCTGAATAGATATTTGTCCATTGTTTTATGATAAAAAATTACAACAGTAATAGAGCAAAAACAAAAATAATGATTTTTCAAAACAGATCCAGGTGTATGGAAAATAGACACACCTTTAGAGCAGGAAACCAGGTCCTGCAACACGCCTACGAATACACCTATCTGGGTCTAAAACTGAGTTCAACAGGGAACTTCAATCCGGCTGTGAAAGAGCTGAGAGTAAAAGCAATGAGAGTCTTCTACATGATTAAAAATACAATTCCACATGAAATTCCAATTCAAACCTGGCTGAAAATCCTAAAAGCAATAATTGGACCAATTGCTCTATATGGCAGTGAGGTATGGGGACCCCTAAAAACAAGATTTTTCAAAATGGGATCAAGAAGAAATTGAAACTCTGCATACTCAAATTTGTAAAAGCATCTTAAAAGTAAACAGAGCGACACCAAACAACTCATGCAGAGCTGAATTAGGACAATACCCTTTATTGATAACCAAAAAAAAGCTCTGAAATTCTACCAGCACCTTAAAAACAGTGATCCGAGCTCATACCAGACTGAAGCTCTGCAGTGTCAGAACCTACATCAACTATTGGAAAGATGCCACTAAATTACAAAAGAAGATGGAAATCTATTTACAACTAAAAAGAGACTACAAACCATCAGAATATCTGAGCTGTGTTAAAGAACAAAGTGAGAAAGACCCTAACCAGATACAGGCTGAGTGATCATAGCCTAGCTGTAGAGAGAGGACGGCACAGAGAGATGGCAGCCGCGAGAGCAGAGACTGTGTTCACTATGCTCTCAGAAAGAGGTGGAGACAGAGGAACACTTCTTGCTGCACTGTGATCACTATCTCAACATTCGATCGGACTATTTCACTAAATTCCAACTACTAGAATCAAATTTTATGGCATTATCAAATACAGAAAAAAAATATAATATTCTGGGAGAAAACTTAATTGAAACAACAGCAAAATACGTAACAGCTTGCCACAATATAAGAGAGTCAGCAGCCAGTGGACAAAACTAGAATCAGAAATATTCTTAACGTCTAAATGCATGTACAGTTTTTTTTTTTTTTGGTTGTTATTTTTTCATATATATATATATATGTATGTATATGTGTGTGTGTGTGTGTGTGTTTATTCTTATTTTGTTTATGCATTATATAATCATTATTTGTTCATTGCTTATGTAATGGCCAATGCTTTGGCAATACTGTGTAAGTCATGCCAATAAAGCAAATTTTAATTGAACTGAATTGAGTAATTTATGACAAGAGTGCATCTCAAAAAAAGCTACATCATAACAGCAGTTGTAACCTTTAACACAAAAAAGTCGATACACTTTCAATTATTCAAACTTATTTTTCACACTGAAGGTTCATAATAAAACATCAGTTCTAGTATTTGTCCAGAAATATGGATAAAATAATATTGTACACATACATAATATCTATCTATATATTCATATTTCATATATACTGTCTTGAATGAGAATTATAATGTTGATTTTGTAATAAAATGTAATTTTTTGAGTGGTTTTGCAATATTATACTAATTGCTGTGTTGGAAGAGTCTTTGAGCCTGCCTTCACACAGTTATGTCCAATAACAGCAAGGCAAAACAGTCTCAGTAGCCAAACAGAGCAGCCAGAGCTGTCACTAGGGCTCCTTCAATTTCAGCATCTCAGTTGACAAATGATCTCTTTGAACTCTCATGACAAGATAAGCTTTATCCAATAGAAAACATGTTTATGGTTGATTGCAAACACGTGCCAATCACGCTCAGCGGTCTGTTTGGAAAACCTGGTGAATGTTTGTAAATATGCAGAGGAGAAAGCCAGAACACACAGACTTACATTGTCTTTTTCACCTCACATTCACAAGACGGATCCACGATGGCCTAAAAGGCATTATATATACACTGTTAGAAGTTGTTGAGGAACGGGGGGGCGCTAGTGCGCATGCGTAGGATGTAGACGTGTTTAGCTTGTGCTCTCCACCGCAACTTATGTAAAATCACCGAACACCACGATAAAACTGTCCAAGAGCTGATATTTTTTGCTCGCTCGCCTATCTCATCTTCTGAACTTCGCTAATCTGAAAATGTTGCGGCAAAGAAACCCTCCTGGGAGGTCCAAGACTATCGATGGATACATCGGCAGTGCTAATGCTAGCGGGGCTAGTGCTAACGACAGCCGCTCCAACGAGCCTTCTGCTAAACCTCCGGCTACCACGTCAGATATTTACATTTACATTTACATTTACGCATTTGGCAGACGCTTTTATCTAAAGCGACTTACATTGCATTATACTATACATTTGTATCTGAGTATGTGCAATCCCTGGGATCGAACCCATGACCTTGGCATTGCTAGTGCCATGCTCTAACCACTGAGCTACAGATATCATGTCCATAGACAAAACCCACATGTACGTGATGTGCAAGGAAATGTGCAAAGAAATGTCAGAGACGATTCTGGAGAGGCTCGATGAACGTTTTGATGCCTTTGACACCAAGTTTTAGTCTGTGCTCTCTGTGCAAACTGACCTGCAAAACCGCATGGTCAGTCAAGAGCAAACGACCAGTTCACTTGAAGAGCGTGTAGAAGTGCTTGAAACCAAATGTGAAGATTTAGCAAAGTACGCCAGCCAGCTTCAAGCCAAACTACTAGATTTAGAAGCACGGTCCCGCAGACACAACATCAAAATTGTTGGTATAAAAGAAGATTCAGAAGAAGGAAAACCAACTGATTTTGTTTCCAAACTTATTCCTGAACTGCTAGGTAAACAGCACTTTCCACATCCAGTGAAAGTTGATCGTGCGCATCGCTCTCTGCAGCCCAAATCAACGGCGGGCGGCAAGCCGCGCACCATCATGGCTCGCATTCATCATTTTCAGGTGAAGGAGCAGATTCTACGCCTCAGCAGGACACAATCAATGGAGTACAAAGGAAACAAAGTTCTGATCTTGCCTGATTATACTAGTGAAGTGATGGGTCAGCGCCGTGCCTTCCGAGACGTGATGAAAGCCCTGAGAGACGGAGGAGTTAAACATCACCTGCGCTACCCGGCCAGGCTTCATGTTTTCAGTGATCCAGCGGTAGCTGAGGCGGCTTGTTCATTGAAGGAACGTAGCGCTTCGGCAGATGGTTAAAAAATTTAATTTAAAAAAAAAATTATTATTCAAGGTGAGCGTGTTTGCTTTTTTTGTGCTAAAGGCGCCACACTGTTGACCATTCTTCGTATTGCGTGTCAATAAGTGACTGCCGAGATATATAACAATTATTAATACACCAGGGCGCAGGACAATTTCCTTTAAAGGCGTACTTTACTTTGTTTTTCAAGTGTGTTACGAGCTTTCAATTTTCAAACTTATATTTACATTGTGGTGGAGGGCGTTACTCGGGTCGGCCTACTATTTGTCCAGCAGCTCCTGTTTTGAACAAGTGGGGAAGATACGCGTCAGGTTCGGGGGATGCAGAAGTGAGGGAGGGGGGGTGGTTGTGGGACTGTATTGGTGTTCTTGTTTGGCTCAGATGCACATTTTATTCACTTGCATTCGGTACTACAACGGCATTTGTATTTTTTCCGCATTTTTTCAAAATGACTCAAATACAAGGTAAAATGCATGTAGATTTACAACTGATTTCATGGAACGTGAAAGGGCTTGGTAGTCTAGTCAAAAGGGCGAAAGTTTTTAAACACCTGAAATCTCTTTCTGTGGATACATTTTTTTTACAAGAGACCCATATCGAAACAGCTATGCAACATAGGTTGAAATGTAATTGGGTATCTCAGATATATCAATCGCCATTTACCTTGCATGCCCGTGGTGTGGCAATATTGTTTCAAAAAAATATCCCATTCCAGGTAACCTCTGTTAACAATGACCCTCTTGGTAGATATTTATTGGTCTCTGGTACGATAAACTCGTTCTCATTAACCCTGCTTAATATATATGGTCCGAACACGGATGAGCCAAATTTTTTCAGAAAGGTTTTTGATCTGCTTCCAGACGATAGTGACTCAAACATTATAATAGCCGGGGATTTTAATTGCTATCTGGATCCTTTCTTAGATAGATTATCTACACGACCAGCACCTGAAATTGCATCTGTAAAGCTTCTAAACAACCTTTTGAAAACTAGGAATCTGGTAGATATTTGGAGGATTCAGCATCCTACAAGCAAAGAATATTCATTCTATTCAAATGTTCACAAATCCTACAGGATTGATTATTTTTTGACTAGCTCTAACCTTATTTCTCAAATCACCGATTCCAAATACCATAATATTTTGATTTCTGACCACAGCCCCTTAGCAATATCATTAAATATTTCCCTCCCAAAACAGACTTATTCCTGGCGTTTTAACCCAAACCTTCTAAGCGATGACAACTTTGTTAAGAATACGACCTCTAAATTGAAAGATTTTATAGAATTGAATGATAAGTGTCTGACGTGACCCTATGGGAAACATTAAAAGTTGTTTTGTGTGGTGATATAATCTCCTACACCTCGGCCATTAAAAAGGAGAGGGAGATGAGACTACTAGAAATTAACAACGCTCTTCCTATTTTGGAAAGAACTTACCAAAATTCTAAATCACAGGATCACTACAAAGAGATATTGAAGCTTAAATATGAATACAATGATATTATGAGTGGCCAAGTTAAGAACCTACTTTTGAAATTGAAGCAGAAACACTTTGAGCTCCGGGATAAACCTGGTAAACTGTTAACACAACAGCTTAAAAGTGCCCAGGCTTCAAGAGCAATTCGTATTATTCAGTCTAAAACAGGCATTCTTCTAACCAATCCTTCTGACATAAATCATCGTTTTAGTGAATTCTATTCTGAGCTTTACTCCTCCAAACACAATGTTTCACAATCAAATCTGAATGATTTCTTTGACTCTATATCATTGCCCAAATTGAGTGATGCTGCTACGAAATGTCTTGATTCAGACTTTACACTGCAGGAAGTCATCAACGCCATAAAGTCATTTCCATCAGGCAAGGCTGCTGGGCCTGATGGTTACTGCGCAGAATTCTATAAGAGATTTTGTGATATTCTTGCACCACTTATGCTCAGGATGATGTATAATTCTAAAAACAATGGAAAACTGCCAAAAACCCTTTATGAAGCAAACATCTCTCTAATTTTAAAAAAGGGCAGAGACGAAACCGACCCTGCAAGTTTTAGGCCAATTGCACTTCAAAACTTTGATCGTAAAGTAATAACTAAAATCTTGGCTACTAGATTGAACAAATATCTGGCTTCTATTATCCATCTTGACCAGACAGGGTTTATTCCCGGCAGACTCTCCTATTCTAATGTCAGGCGGCTGCTCAATACTATTTACTCTGATTTTAGTGGCACTAATGGAGCTTCTATTTTGTCCCTTGAAGCACACAAAGCTTTTGATCAGGTCGAGTGGCCTTATATGTTTGAGTCACAGGTTCGGATTCGGGGAAACCTTTATCTCTTGGGTGAAACTGATATATGCAAAACCGTGCTGTTCTGTTCTGACGAATGGCGATCGGTCAGCCCCTTTTTTTTTGCAACGCTCGGTTCAGCAAGGCTGTCCATTGTCTCTGGCGCTTTTTGCTATTGCACTGGAGCCTCTTGCTGTAACAATAAGAGAGCACCCACAGGTGGAGGGGCTTCAGGTTGGAGGTGTGGAAACGCTTATCAGTCTATATGCTGACAACGTAATATTGTATTTGTACAATGCTGAAAAATCAGTTCCCCCTCTTCTCGAGTTGATCGAGTCTTTTGGTAAAATATCAGGGTACACGATCAACTGGTCAAAAAGTGAGTTTGTGCCTCTTTCCAGTATTTATTCACCAGGTTTTCTACAAAGTATCCCATTCAAAATAATTAATTATTTCACCTACCTTGGTTTGACTATATCTAAGGATCCAAAACTGATATTTAAATTAAATTTTGCAGAATTTATTTCAAAATTAAAACAAAATATTGAATGTTGGAAAATTCTTCCCTTATCAATGATCAGACGCATAAACTCAATTAAAATGATCTCCCTTCCTAAATGTTTATACTTATGTCGAAATCTCCCCATTTCTCTCACCGCAGCATTTTTTAAGGACTTGGACTCAATTGTCCTGTCCTATATTTGGAATGGCAAAAATGCCAGAATTTCAAAGGCACACTTGCAGAAGTCTAGATTAGAGGGAGGGTTGGACCTGCCTGTATTTAAACACTATTACTGGGCTGCCAATGTTAGGGCATTAATGTTCTGGCAACAAGGATCCTTGGATAATCAGACGCTTGCAACCTCTTTGTGGCTTAAGATGGAGGCCAACTCTGTGAATAACTCTTCATTGCCAGCTATGTTATTTTCCAAGTTTAAAAAGCCAGAGTCCTATAAGAATTTATGCTTTGTGGTAAAACAGTCAGTAAGAATTTTAAACCAGGTTAGGTGCTTTCTAAAATTACCAAATACATTTTCTGCCTCCCTGGCATGACATAGCGTATCATGACTGGAGAAGGAAGGGCTTGGTCTCACTTAATAATCTGTACATTGATGGTAAATTTGCATCATTCAACCAACTGAAAGAAAAATATAATCTTTATAATTCCCATTTCTTTCGGTATTTGCAGGTTCGGAGCATGAAATTTATGATATTTGTAAGAGCCCTCCTTTCTCCAAGCGTCTCATTTCGAGAATTGTATGTCTATTTGATGACTGTATTGCTGCGCATACTGTGAGAGGGATGCTTGGAAAGAAGAGTTAGGTGTGGAACTATCTGAATCCATGTGGAACACCTGTTTGTCTAATATTCATTCCTGCTCTATAAACAGCAGACACCAATCAATTCAATTTAAGATTGTCCATTGCTTACATTATTCCAAAATCAGATTACATAGAATATATCCATCAGTTTCCCCAGTGTGTGATAGATGTAATATGTCAGAGGGTACACTGTCCCATGCTTTTTGGTCTTGCTCTTCATTGACAAACTTTTGGTCTAAAATATTTGACTGGTACTCCAAAGCATATCAGAGGCCCCTTCAGCCCAAGCCTGGACTTGCTATTTTTGGCTGATCACAAATAACAAGGGCAATTCCAACTATAATGCGGCAACCATTGGAACTGGGATTGATAGTTGCCAAGAGACTGATATTGAAGGAATGGAAGTCTCCCTCTCCTCCCTCCTTTCAGGTATGGATAATCGATATGCTATCCATAATACAAATGGAAAAACTTTGCATTAGTCAAATGGACATGTTTTCCCGTACTCATTTTGAAAAAACTAAAATATAGTAAACTAATTGTGTTCCTGTATCAACAACCTTTCCTCCCACCGCTGTACTAAATGTGACTGTAACAACTGCATCTGGGCCCTGTTTGTTTGTTTGTTGTTTAATTTGAAAATGTAAATAAATTAAACAAATTTTTTTTTAAAGAAGTTGAGGAACTTTGCAAGAGTGACGATGAACAAAATCATCCACCAAACGATGATGAGCCAGACATGCTTCTGCCTGAAGAAATTTCTGATTCAGCCTTAGATCAGTGAGTTTATGCATATTTTTTCTTTTATACAACCTTTACTAATTTGAATGGTCTATGCTCAAATGTGCCATAATTATGTGATAATTATATATTTAGATGTATGATGCATTGAATTATGCATTACATGTATTATGTTTTATATTATTTTGTACTATATTCAGTTTGTACTATATTGTGTGTACAATACTAATTTGATACTATATTCAGGTTGTACTACATTGTTGTATATTAGTTTTATACTATAGTTCAGTTCAGGCTATTTTGTTGCAATAGGTATTCAGATGATGAAGACAAGGATGAGGACAGACCTCAACCCTCAACCTCTTCAGCTACTTCAGCTGCAACTTTCAGTGGATTCAGAGATGAAGACAGAGGGAGAGGCAGAATTACAAGGCAAAGCAGAGGGAGAGAAAGAGGGAGAGAGAGAGAGAGAGAGAGGGAGAGGTAGAGAAAGAGGGAGAGAAAATGGGAGCGAGAGAGGGAGAGGAAGAGGGCCAAGCAGAGGGAGAGACAGAGGAAGAGGGAGACAGTCACGATCTGTCGTTTTTTCTGCCATCTCAGAAAGATGGCACACCTCAGATGAACTGGACATTCCGCCACCTGTGACAGTGTTTCGACCAGCTAGAACTCCAGGGCCTCAGCTGATACCTACGGAGTCATACAGTGCTCTAGAACAGTGGTTCCCAAAGTGGGGGTGGGTCGCGTGATGATTTCCAGAAAAAAAAAAAGAAAAAAAAGAAATGATTAGAAATAGCATATTTTATAAATAATTGTAAAAATACTAAAAATAGTGGTTAAACTAAAAATGAAAACTATGCAAATTAAAAAAAGCCTTTTGATTTTTCTCCCCCTCGACCGTGACTCCTCAGGTTATTATTACGACAGATTAACGACAGATTATTAAAACAGATTAGCAACAGCATCATTTGCAGCAGGTCAATTCACACCATGCTAAACATTCCAACATGTGCACATAGGTAATTTTTGTTTTAATCTTAGGATATTAACCTATTTTTGTCGATATGAAACGTTGGTTAATATTGACCAAAGACAACGCTGGGAGGCCAGCGGATGAGAGCCAGAAGCACCACCATCAGAAATGCCATCGACCTCAGGTACGGAAAGAGTGCGGTGTGTGCATAAAAAAAGACATCCATCAGCAGTCGGATCAGCCTTTCTCCAAGTGTAGAAAGTATAGAGACAAATTTATCCAGTATGGTTTCACATGTGTCATCGTCAACGAAGTACAACAACCCTAATGTGTAGTGTGCACTGAGGTGCTTGCAAAAGGCCAAAAGAACGTCCTAACTAAACAGACAACAATCCCTGCCAAAGCTCAACTGGTGTCATATGAGGTGGCATATTTAATTGCACAGGCAAAAAAGCCACACACGATCGGGGAAACCCTTATCAAACCTGCTGCTTTAGCTATAAGTCGGGCTATGCATGGGGATAAACTGGCCCGTGCGCTAGAAGCAGTGCCTCTGTCTAATGGGACTATTGCCCAGCGCATCTCCGACATGGTCCAGGACATAAAGTGTCAGCTGGTGGACAGAGTGAATAAAGGGAAATATGCTTTACAGTTAGATGAATCCACAGATTTATCAAACTCTCCCCAGCTGCTTGTATTCGTGAGATAAAGTTTTGAGGGGAAACTTAATGAGGACATTCTGTTTTGCACCCCGCTTGAGGGAACGTGCACACTCGAGGACATTTTCACAAAACTTGACAACAAACTAAAAGAAGAGGGACTGTCTTGGGGGGAGTTCTTCGGTGTGTGTACAAACGGTGCTGGAGCAATGCTGGGGAAAAAGAAAGGTCTTAAAGCAAGAGTCTTACAAGTGGCGCCTCACGTAAATTTCAAGCACTGTATTATACAGAGAAGCTCTAGCGAGCAAAACACTTGACCCAGAACTTAAACGTGTTCTTGAGACAGCAATAAAAATGGTCAACTACATAAAAGCGCGTCCACTCAATATGAGGCTGTTTGCCACTCTGTGTAACAAACTGGGACCAGAGCATCAGTGCTTGTTGTTCCATACAGAAGTCAGGTGGCTTTCGCGAGGGAATGTGCTCAGCCACCTGTTTGAGCTGCGGGACGAAGTGTGCTTATTTCTGATGGAGCATGGGTCCCAGCTAGCTGACCACCTCACTGATCCTGACTGGGCTAACAAGGCTAGCGCATTTGTCTTGCATATTTGAAAAACTGAATGGACGTAATATGTCATTGCAAGTCACTGAATGATAAAATCCACGCATTCATGAGAAAACTCGAGCGCTGGACTGAGCAAGTTGAAATGGGTAGGATTGATGTTTTCTGAGCTGGACGAATTCATAGAGGAAAATGATGTATTAACATAGTGAAGAAGTCTATCACTACCCACCTTCAAGCCCTCCTGGAACACTAACAGGTATTTCCCAGAAGAAACGGCTCCAGAACAATATGACTGGATATGATCACCATTCACTGTAACGAGGGCAAATCATCTGACATCCGACATGGAGGACGCATTGGTTGAACTGTCAAGCGACCGAACCTTAAAGACAGCGTTTAATTCCAAGACGCTGGCTGAGTTTTGGATTTCAGTCGAGAGGGAATACCCACAGCTGTCCAAGGCCGCTATGGATGTAGTGATGCCGTTTGGCACTACCTACTTGTGCGAAAAGACTTTCTCGGCACTCACGTACATTAAAAATAAATACAGATCGCGACTGAACGTGGAGGATGATTTCTGAGTGGCGGTCTCCAAAATTAAACCAAGAATGGACTTGCTGTGCTCCACGCATGGTGCCCACCCATCTCATTAGGAGAGGTTAATGTTGAAATGAAAGTAATGAGTAAATTAAATAAATTAAGCTAATAATAAATATAATATTATGGTTGTTTGACTGTTGTGTTCTTTTGTGTTGTAATTATGCTCGTGTTTGGATAGGCCCATTTGTGCGTGCGTTGTTGCGCGCAACATTTGTATACTTTAAAGGTGCCGTAGAACGTGTTTTCAAAAGATGTAATATAAGTCTAAGGTGTCCCCTGAATGTGTCTGTGTAGTTTTAGCTCAAAATACCCCATAGATTTTTTTTTTATTCATTTTTTTAACTGCCTATTTTGGGGCATCATTAAATATGAGCCGATTTAGGCTGCGGCCCCTTTAAATTCTCGTGTTCTCCGCCCCCGGAGCTCGCGCTTGCCTTAAACAGCATAAACAAAGTTCACACAGCTAATATAACCCTCAAAATGGATCTTTACAAAGTGTTCGTCATGCAGCATGTCTAATCGTGTAAGTATGGTATTTATTTGGATGTTTACATTTGATTCTGGAAGAGTTTGATGGTGCTCCGTGGCTAAAGCTAACATTACACACTGTTGGAGAGATTTATAAAGAATGAAGTTGTGTTTATGAATTATACAGACTGCAAGCGTTTAAAAAATGAAAATGAAATCTCCGTGAATACAGTAAAAAACGATGGTAACTTTAACCACATTTAACAGTGCATTAGCAACATGCTAACGAAACATTTAGAAAGACAATTTACAAATATCACTAAAAATATCATGATATCATGGATCATGTCAGTTATTATTGCTCCATCTGCCATTTTTCGCTGTTGTCCTTGCTTGCTTACCTGCATAAAGTCTGTTGATTTGGGTGTGCAGCTCCAGACGTTAATACTGCCTTGTGTAATGCCTTGAACATGAGCTGGCATATGCAAATATTCGGGGCGTACATATTAATGATCCTGACTGTTACGTAACAGTCGGTGTTATGTTGAGATTCGCCTGTTCTTCGGAGGTCTTTTAAACAAATTAGATTTATATAAGGAGGAGGAAACAATGGTGTTTGAGACTCACTGTATGTAATTTCCATGTTCTGAACTCTTGTTATTCAACTATGCCAAGGTAAATTCAATTTTTAATTCTAGGGCACCTTTAACCACCTCCGATGATAGTGGGGGTCGCGAGTCACTGGCACCGTTATTTTGGGGGTCGTGGGCTGAAAAGTTTGGGAACCCCTGCTCTAGAACTCTTTCAACTGTATCTTTCATCCTCAGTATGGCAGACGATTATTCAAAATTCTAATGCTTATACAGCAAAAAATCAAGACGCTGCAAGGAAGCCATGGCAGGACATGTCCGTAAAGGATCTATACTCCTGTGGGTAGTAATTTACATGGGTCTGGTAAAAGTACCTGCTCTGACGGATTACTGGAATGGGTCCAGACTCTTTAGAATAGGCTTTCCAGCAAGTGCAATTTCAGGCAGGAAATTTCACGCAATATCGTCGGCACTGCATCTCAGTGATCCAAAAAAGGATGCTGAGAACATGAAAAAAAAAGGAACCCTGGCCTATGATCGCCTTGGCAAATTGAAGCCGGTCTATCAGCAGATACGTGATGCCTGCAAGACCTTCTTCCATCCTCATCAGAACATTGCAGTAGACGAACGGATGGTGGCATCAAAGGCGAGGATTGTGCTAAAGCAATACATGAAGGAGAAGCCAACAAAATGGGGGTACAAACTTTTTGTTTTAGCTGATTCCACATATGGCTACACATGGGATTTTTTTTATCTATGAAGGCAAATCCCCTGTGGCACAAGCAGAGCAAACTAAAGGACTCAGCTATGAATCGGTGATGGCGCTGGTGGATGAGAAAATGTTAGGAACAGGCTACAAGCTTTATGTGGACAATTTCTACACCAGCCCATCACTGTTCCGAGACCTCCTCCAGAAGGGCATCTGGGTCTGTGGGACAATTCGCAGAACCGCAACCCATTGACAACAGACTGCCCCCCGTGGGAGTATGAGATGGATTCGCAATGACAAGCTACTGTTTGTTGAATGGAAGGACACCAGGGAGGTGCTCATGTGCTCCTCCTTCCATTCAGCAAATGGAGACCGCACGGTACAGAGGATGAGGACGAGAAGTGGGGAATGGACGGAGCTGACTGTTCCTATACCTGCTGCAGTGGCTGACTACAACAAGTGAGTTGAATGTATTCAGTAATGTTGAATAAAAAATGTTGTAGATATGTTCATATTTTATTTACTTCATGTTTTACTTTAGATTTGAAACATCCTTATTATTTTCCACACAGGAACATGGGAGGAGTTGATCACTCCGATGCCCTCATCAGCTTTTACACCGTTCTGCGAAAGACCAGGAAGTGGTACCGTGCCCTCTTCTACCACTTCATTGATATTGCTGTGCTGAATGCGTTCATCATTCATCAGCGGATAGCTGTAGCACGGAACCAAAAACCCAAAACACAAAGAGAGTTCCGTGAAGCCCTGGTTCTGGAGCTTGCAGATTGGAATGCAGATTTTACATTGATAAAAATTTTATTTTTAAGAGAAGGCAGAGAAGGGAATGTCGCGACAGGTTTGACACATTTACAGCATTACCACCACCACTTGCAAATGTGTAGTAGTAATTAATAATAGGTGTCGTGTAACATTTAGTGATATTGTATATTTTCTAAGGATAATAAACAATATCAATGTTTTCTTTCTTTGGCTTTCAGGTTTTACCGACTATAATACGACTTGAATGACTATGACTGTTATGCACTAATATTAAGGAATAATATCAGCATCATTTTAATGAATAAAGAGAAAATTAGTAATTTAATTATAGATATTGTATTATATTGTTGTTTAAAGAAAAAATATTAATAATGATGATGTGTTCTCTCTGTGGCATCCAGGTTTCAACAAATAAATTACACTTGAATTGTAATGATATATGACTGCTGTGTATGACTAATAAAGATATAATGCTTTTAATGTATGAAGGCAAGCAAAATATAAAGATTTAAAGGCTTTTTCCAATGGTAAGAGGCTAGAGCAGACCCTATCACCTCCCAGTAATAAGACAGTTATAAATGTCTATGTTTTTCACAAGCAGGTGTCGTCAGCGTGCGGTGACTCCAGGGATTCGAAACAGTCAACAGTCAACTTGCCAGTGCCTAATCTGCCAGTGCGTGTTTACGATTCACGATATAGAGGGTATGCATCGACGTCACTTTCCCGCCGGAACGCGCTCCATCAGCGGGACTGAGTGGCAAAATAACCTGCTGCGTGACTGGATTTAATAGGGGAAACTGCGAAAACGCAAATAAAAAAAAAGAAATACACTAAGGCTGATTTATACTTCTGCGTCGGACCTACGCCGGAGCCTCTGCGCCGTAGGCTATGCGTCTGTTTTCATTTATACTTCTGCGCCATTGTCCGCGTCGACGTGCACGCAGACCACTAGGAGGCAGTGTACGCAGTCATGTTGAGGATTAAGGCAAAAGCCGAAGAAGAAGCAGCTCGTCATGTATGTTGTCAGAGAAGCTTACAAATAGAAACGGCAAATAGGTAACGACTTTTGTTGCAGTTTGACTGTATGTGTCCCCTGAAACAAGTGTTTTTTCATTCATATGGAAGTTGAAAGTGCTCGCTCTTCTCCGATTGCTTCGCGCCAGTTTTTTGACCTGAGGGAGGGGTTCTAGCAGACCAATCAGAGCGCTTGCGGTCCGCATAGAATTGACGCGTCGTTACATTTTTGAAGAGGTGCACGTCAGGCTACGTCGTAGGCTACACGTGGTTCACACAACCTACGCCGTAGCTACGGCGTACACTCGACGCAGAAGTATAAATCAGCCTTAAGGTTAGACTCGAAAGTGTTTCTTACAACTTGTCAAATAAACCTAATCCATGGATATTGACATGCAGCCGTGTTTCCTGACATTTATATGTGCCTGATTTGACGCCGGGGAAGTACATAAAGCAAATCTGCCTGTGAATATTTTATATATAACTACAATACAGGTAGGTTTAAATCCGCGTAATCACTTATAGCAATGTTATATCGTCATATTGTCCAGCCCTAAAACATATATAGTTTTATAGTATAGTTTTTGTCTGTGTTTATTTAAAAACACAATTATGCAGAATATAAGATGGAAAATATTTAATTGATGATTTGTCAACATAATATATAACAATACAATATATACGGTATGATTTTACCTCAAAATCCAACAATTTGACAAAATATTAACTGCAAATCCATGTTTCTCTGCTGGAGTCCAGCTGTTTCTGTGAATTGCAGTGATCCATTTGCTTCTTTTTTCTGTAGCTTTCGGCAGTCTTTAAATATAAACCTCAGGTTTTGTGTCAAAGCTATTTGTACAGTCAGTCGCAAATCTCTTTCCCGTTTTGGATGTGTTTTTTGTGTTTTTCGCGGCATTCACGCTGAAAACCAATGCTGCCATTCAGTCTTTTGCCACTTAGTCGTAACGGTCAAGATACTCACAAAATATAACGTTCCTTAATGTTAGATAAAGCACCTCATCATTACATTCAATAATAAACCATTCTTTTACATTGCTTTTAAAAACTATAAATAGATTTGCATTGATTCAAACGCCTTAAATGCTTAAAACACAAACCTTTTTTCAGTCGACTCACAACAGACGCAGGAGCGCGGCGCAGCCTTATGACGCCAAACCACCCGACCAAAATAAAAGTCCCGTCAACACACTGCTCTGTTTAAAATCACAAACGTTCACAGAAATAACACACGTATAATAATATTAAGAACTACTAATGAAAGATTGTGAGATTTTGTCTAAAAGACAAAACTATAATGTTTGGGTTCAGAAACCATTTGGAAAGAAACTATATTGGCTGGGAATTGGAACCAGCCAATAGTGACAGAGGGATGCAGAAAACTGGTGAAGTAACTGGTAAGTTGGCTGTGGGTAAATATGCCACAATCCTCTCGAGCAGATTGGAGAGATTACTTGAATGTGCTCCTCCCAAACATCATTTGTCACTTGAATTGTGCAATCTCTTGAAATGTAGACATGTAGCGGCTGGCAATTAGCTGAACATGTACTTGTTTAATTACTGACACTTAGCCTACATTTTAAAATCTCTATTTGAATATGGCAACATGACACCTTGGTAAAAGTTTGTCTCAGCAGCTTTGTGAATAGGTTTAAAGAGGAAACTCTTACCTAACAACTTTTACAGCTATTTAGGAGAACTCTTAAGATAAGATAAAATGTTTTGTGAATACGGCCCCAGACCATTAATTGTGGTTTGAAACTCTTTATTGTCAGAACATGACAAACACTTCACATTTTTGAATTCTACACTTTTCCACTCATTTTTTCTTAAAATAAATATCTTAATAAAAAAAATGAATTTATTAGTTTCTGCATGTGCTCCCACTCAGGTTGACATAATGAGATTGTTTCTGTCTGCAGGTGTTTTATGCCTCAGAAATATTTTTGTAACAAGAAAACAAAAACAACTTTTGGTTTCTGGTAAAGTTCAGTTTTTTATTTCAGCACCTTGGACAGCAGCCCCCCTAATTCCTGCAACTAATGCTGCATTCGAGACACCTTTGATTTTTTTTTTCCAGTTGTATTTTTTTCTGACTTTCGACCCAAAAGTACGGTAACCCTAAGAGGCCATGGATTCTAATTATTTTTGTTTCTTGTTTTCTCGTGATCACGACTTAATTTTCTTGTGATCTCGACAAAACAAAAGTTGTTTCTCGTGATCATGACTTAAAGGGTTAGTTCAGCCAAAAATAAAATTTCTGTCATTAATTACTCATCCTCATGTTGTTCCACACCTGTAAGACCTTCGTTCACCTTTGGAACACAAATTAAAGTATTTTTTGATGAAATTCGAGAGGTATAAGACTCGTCCATAAAAAGCAATATCACCACTTTCAAGGTCCAGAAAGGTACTAAAGACATCGTTAAAATAGTCAACATGACTGCAGTGGTTCAACATTAATTTTATGAAGCGATGAGAATACTTTTTGTGTGCAAAAACAAAATAAAAATAACTTTATTCAACAATCTCTTCTCTTCCCTGTCATTGTCCGTATGTAGTTGATAGTGAAAGCTTCCGTGTTTACGTCCGAATGCCAGCTCAGTATTGGCCAAAGCTGCACATGTGAGCAGCACGATGCATGTGTGTGATGCTAACGCAGAAGCCGGCCAATAATGAGTCAATAATTATCAACAGAGCATTCACCTCAAGTGCAGGTGGAGTGCCTTCAGAAGGATGTAATATAATTAGTCTGGTGCAACTTCACATCCAACAAAGTGCATGGAATAAAAAATATGTTTTTTAGGAACAAGAACCAGCAACGCTTGTGGCGTGAATGGGTCAAAAATAAACAAAAGGCTAAGAAACTGGAGCTATGTATCAGAACTTTATTTTGCCAACGCGTTTCGGCACACAGGCCTTCGTCAGGGCTAAAAGGTTTCAGGTGTGTATAGGTTCCTTTAAGTACAAACAGAAACAATTCAAACTTACAATGAACCAATGAAAAAATTGCATGAAATGAAATCCATCAATTACAAAGCTTATAATAAATATTAATGCATTAACCAAT
>RJVU01031696.1:0-13296 GCA_003731715.1 Anabarilius grahami
AGAGATGCTACAGTCGTGAGAGTGTGCAGGAAGCAGCTGTGGACGAGGCTTTGACTTACCTACAGGTATACACCGCCATCTTGTGGTTACTTTATGAACTGCACACCTCCATCGCTAAACAATGTGACAGGATAGATAGATAGATAGATAGATAGATAGATAGATAGATAGATAGATAGATAGATAGATAGATAGATAGATAGATAGATAGATAGATAGATAGATGATAGATAGATAGATAGATAGATAGATAGATAGATAGATAGATAGATAGATAGATAGATAATTTTATAACCCAATTCTAACTTAATTAGGTTAATTGTCTGAAACTGTTCCTCCCAAACTTTGTTAATAAAACATCTATATATTATGTGAAAAAGGTCAAATCACATTACATTTTAACAATAAAATCTAAAAATAATGCTTCTTAAAGCAGAATTTTAATTCACTAAACTAAAAATGAAAATAAATAAAAACAAAACCACACATTATATTAGGCTATTTTGATTTCTCCATTACAATATCACATTACAGTTACTGTGATCAGGGTTGGGCAAAAATACATTAAAATGTATTTTAAAATAAAATACCAAATACCTTAATTTTAAGTGCATCAAAATAAACTACAGCAGCCACACCATGTATCAAAATAAACTACTGTATTTTTGTATTTTAAAAATACTAAAAAATATTTTTACAAGGGAGCATGAATGCAAGTGAATGCAGAGTAGCACTATAACAAATTTCAACACACAAAAATGACATATTGTGTCTTTAACAGATCAAATATTCACATATACCTATGATATCCCAGATGAAGGTTAGTTTTAAAGTAACCAACTGTTTAACAGTTTGCGAATTACTCATAATTGTATCCTAATTTAGTTACTTGGTGTTTGGTAACGAAGGGCCTACTTTGCATCAGCAAAACTGACTCAATGACAAACAAGTCATTTATAAGAAGACAACTGATGGCACCTGTATTCATAGCATCTAACTAATTAATCATTTGATTGTTAATCATAAATATAGGGGGCTGCTGCTCGGTTTAATAGTTTTCAAGAACATTATATAAATTGGTAAACTAGCCTAGGCCGAACACCAAAACTTAACATGAACTGTTAAAAATGATTACAATTTATGCAAAAAAAATGGATGGAAAGCTGGCAGCCTGCACGTTTCTTGACCCCCTTCTTCCATATAGATCAATTAAACTTTCTGTTGTGATCTCTGAAAGTCTGGGCAAACTACTGAGTAAGCACCAATCAGAGGCCGCATTTTTATGATGTCATTATTCTAAAGTATTTTACAGTATTTTAAAACTACAAAAATACAAAACACTAAAGTATTTTGATATAAAATACAAAGCTGTTTTCATCAACCCTATCAAATACAAATTACAAAATACTACTTTGTATTTGAAATACGTATTTGAAACTTAATATATTTGATACTTATTTGTATGTTTAAAATTCTTCATATGGGAAGGCAATTGATTCTATCTGGAGATACCACTTTGGTAAGAAAAACATGGCTCTACAGGAGGCATGCTACTGAGCCCTTTCTCCTGAACTTTAGCCATTGCTACCAGTGTGCATGCTACTCAATCTGGCCTAGATGACGGAGCTGAGCAATACGCAGAGAAGACCACTTTGGTAAATTCAGGACAGCTAGGTATCTGGAAGTCCTCTGGCCGTGCAACCGGTCAACGCAAAGGGTTTGAAGGACCCAATACAGGAAGAGGTGGATTCAAATTCAGCATAGCAAGGGACATCTTGATTGTGTCCTGCAGCGAGAACACTACTGTAGACCCAGCACTTTGAAGACCTGAGCCCTCATTATTATGAGAGTATTGAGACTGAGAATGTAAAGACAAAGTCTCTTATAAAGGTACAAAACGCTCCTGCTCACGAGCAATTAACGAATCCAAGGCTGCTACAGACAAGGTGTCCAGCTTCTCCCTGGAAAATTCAGCTGCTAGTTCGAACCTGGGCAATGAGGAGGTAGATAAAGATCCCCTCATTTCTCTGTTTACGTTCTGAACGGCAGAAGGAAATGACATCGCCAACAGAGCTTGAATTTCCTGCACAGCAGTAGATAGTTCAGCCACCTGGTGGGATAGTGTTGTAGAGATGGTCTGTTTCTTCTTTGGAGTCCCTTCAGTAGCTGAATGCTGAACCCTGACTCTGGCTGGTGCTGATGAATTTTGATCTTCAGGTTCAAATATTGCCAGTCTTTGTTGCATAACCTCAAAATGCATCAAATTACATTCTGGGCAAGGATCAAACCTACAAGTTTAAAATAAACCCTGGTAAACCAATGGGTTAATTAACAGATCTGAATATTGTACTGTGATAATAGGCACATTACGTGGTTGTCAGGGTAACAGCACGCAATGACTGACGCTCTGGTTTACCAGTGAGTGCAACTATGGCCAATGCAAACTGAAAGCAACAATATGTACACACATTACAGTTTTTTTTACGATTGCTTACACACTAAAATTAAAAATAACACACAGTTACTGAAACTCTACACTCAAGGAGCAAAACCTTAGCCCAGAACTGCACAACTATAAGCACATTCTCAGCCTCACACTTTTTGCAAAAAACTACACACATTGTTTTGCACAACACTAAACACACTTCTCTACATTAGACACAGAAATCTAACATAATGTCACTTCTTTGCCATTTCAAGACAATGCTTTCCCAAAATGCCACGCCTATAAACCAATTGATCAAACACAGCCGTCAGGTGTGCAGACACTTAGGTACATAACTGTAAACTCAACAATCAGGTGCAAGTACTATAAAAAGGCAAAAGGTGAGTTTATGTGTCTTCAACAAAATGAAAGACAATGTTGCAGTAAGAGGGAGAAACATCATTTTGAATGTCCCGGGCCAACGTGGTGGTAACATCACAATATATGTTGCAATCAGGCAGAATGGGGTCCTCCACCAGCATGCCAACTTAGGCCCTTACAACACGGCCCACATTTTAGACAGACTGCACAAAATCGTCACAGCAGAAGACCAAATGGATGCAGAGCAGATGAGATACATTGTCATATGGGACAATGTATATTTCCACCTATCTGCTCTGGTCCAAAACTGGTTTCATTAGCATCCACAATTTTCACTCCAATACCTCCCACCATATTGTCCCTTTCATAAACCCATTAAGGAGGGTTTTCTTTTCTTTTTTTTGGCATGGAAGGTTTACAATCTCCAGCCCTATGTCAGGATGTGCCTCATTCAAGCCATGGGGAAGGCCTGACCGAACTGATGCTGATGACTGTGCAAGGATGGATTCACCTTTCAAGAAGATTCTTATGTGGATGAAGTGCTATGGCCAGATCCAGCTAGGCAAAGAGATAATGTTTACTGTAGTATTTTTTGTACAACATTGTCAGTTTTTTCAGATTCTTTTATATATTTGTTGTTGTTGTTGTTATTTACTGTAACTGTAACCTGTACTAGATACAGTATTTTACGTTTGTCTGTTGTTTGCTGAGCTAACAGTTTTATGCACACTACTGTAGTAGCATGACAACTGGAACATGTTTTGTTGTGATTCTCCATGTTGACTGATTTGGGTATATGGAGAGAAATCAATGATATTTTCCTCAGTCTGCAGCATTGGTCTTGTGTAGTGTTTGGTGAACTATTGTATAGTTGCACTTTCTCTGTGTACTTCATTTACAGTACTCTAACCACTAAGAATTAGACTTGCTAAAAGTGTTTTAGGTTAGCAACAGCAGTGCGTAATATGAAATGTGTGTGTTTCGTATGGTAACAAAATTACTGTTTTTATATAGTTGTGTATAGTTTTGACAAAAGTGTTCCATTTTGCAAATGATTTGAAGTGTTGTGCTACTTTGGTGTAGGGTTGTGTTAATTGTGTGTAGTGTTTTGACAAACCGGGCCCTGTTTTCAAAATTGTGCTTAAGCAATCGTAAAAAACTGTAAAATCATTGAGGAGGGTTTTTTTTTTTTGGCATGGAAGGATTACAATCTCCAGCCCTATGTCAGGATGTACTTCATTCAAGCCATGGAGAAGGCCTGACCTAATCGATGCAGGGTCTGTGCAAAGATGGATTCGCCATTCAAGAAGATTCTTCCCTCGCTGTCTTGCGAGAGAGGACATCGCCTGTTATGTGGATGAAGTGCTATGGCCAGATCCCGCTAGGCCAGAGATGATGCTTAGGTGTTTTTTCTATTGTTTTTTTTTTTTATTTGTTTTTTTTAAATCATGCTTTTGTTTTGTCTCCAAAAATGATTATGTTCGTGTACTATATTGTATTTAGAATATGTTCTGATTTTCAGTGCAAAATGTAACCTTTGAAAAGGCATGGATGTACTGAATGGTTTTACAATGTGGTGAGAAATAAATATTTTCATCAATGTGCAGTACTGGTCTTGTGTTTTTTTGTTTGTTCATTTGTTTTTTTGTCAATATATTCATGTGCATTACTCTAACAATATCTCTGAAAAAAATAAAACCCACACTATATCATTAGAAAAGTATAAAATTTACAAGTGTTTAAGATTGAGCACAGCAGTGTGTAAATGAATCAAACAGAATCAGAATGTATGAACCATGTGTGTTCCATACGGTGTCAAAGTTGGGTTTTGTTAAATGAATGTAAAGTTTTGAATGAAGTGTTTCATTTTGCAAAAGAACTGAGGTGTTCTGCTACTTGTGTGTGTGGATCTGTGAATTGTGTGTAGTGTTTTGACAAAATGAGCCTTGTTTTTAAAATTGTGCTAAAGCAATCGTAATAAACTGTAATGTCAAATACGTACACACCAACGTCAAGTAGTTAATAGGTTCATAAATACAAATCGTAAAATGACTGTCGTATTAGACAAATGTTGCTACTTTGTGTTAAATCTGTTTGTGGTTGTGGTTAATTATAAGCAGTGTTGGGGGTAACACATAAGTAACTTGAGTTGCGTCATCAGATTACTTTTTCAAGTAAATAGTAAAGTAACGCATTACTTTTTCAATTTAAAATAAAATATCTAAGTTACTTTTTCAAATAAGTAACACAAGTTACTTTTTCACATTTATTGACTGACATTTATTGACTCTCCTGTCCCCATGTTGAATGAAATAGGGTATGTCTAGAGGTGTTGTGTTTGCTGTGTAAACATGATAGTTATTGTAGTTCTAGACTAAATGTGAACATGCATTTACTCATCTCACGTGCATTCAAACATTCAATATTCCTCAAAATGAAAAACAGTGAAATGCAATCACAAAATTTTACACAAACCTGTAATAATTAAATATATTAAAATACACAAACATACTTTATGTATTTAATCTCACGTTATTAACCAATGTCTTTGCTTTGATCTAAATCCACTGTACTAATAATCAAAAATGACTTTATATTAGATTTAAGCCGAGTTCAGACTGCACGATTTTCAAAGTAGTCGGGTCACTGTTCTTTTCACACTGCATGACTATCTTGGCCAGCATTCAGTTGCTTCTGTGTTCACACTGCACGATGGATCGGCGACAGAAGGTTTCACACTGCATGACTTTACAATAGGAAGAATCGCCCACAACTCTGGGTGCTTCTCAATATCCCTCCTCGTTTCCTCGCTCCTCCATCCTCCATCCTATGACCCGGAAAACGATCGAGTTCAGCCATCTTGAAGGACATCTCAATTCTCTAATTCCACCACAAGGAGGTGAGGAACGAGGAGTGAGGAAGCTTTCTGAGGAGTTATGAGCGAGGATACACAGGTGCATCCCTTGCAGAAGTCTTTCTCGTCGGGAAACCTGACGCACACATACATTCTCCTCCCCTTCATATCTGTCACAATAATTTAAATGTATGCTTTACTTTTACAGTTTAAAATAAACTTTATATCTCATATATTTCAACAGGGCATCTTGCTTTATTAATATTTATTACCATTTTTTTTAAAATAACGAACTTTTAACAACATGTGGGTAGATCCCTCAAGTGCAGCTGATGACGCTTTGAAGTGACGCTAAAGGGAGCGAGGACATCATTTCACTTGATTCAATTCCTCCGTCCTCGCATCTTTTCCTTGCGTCCTTCTCTCGCATCCTGAAGGGGTGGAGCTAAGATGCGAGGAAAGGAAACGAGGATGCACAAATAAGAATTGAGAAGCACCCTCTGTCTGGCACGCAAACTACGTTTCACAACCAAACACAAGCGAGATGTAAAAAGGAAACAACGCGATATCACGCGTGCAAGACCGGAGTTCTCACGTGAGACTGAGATGAAACGTCAAACAGACACGGGTGCTCCTGCCAAATTTCTACTAATTTTTCTTCCATTTCTTGGGTCCAAATAGACCGAGAAGAAGCCTTTTATTGAAACGAAGCCATGCTTGCTGATATTGTGGTCTATAACTCCTCCCCGAACTCCCCGCTGCTCTGTATCTTGCTCTCTCATTGGCTGTCGGTCATTGACGATGTAGTTTTCAGTCAGAACACTTTTCACACAGCAGGATTTTGAATCGCCGACAGGTCCAGATATTTAGCGTGCCAAATATCTCACGGGCGTCGGCGACTCGTCAGCGATTCTCTCAGATCGCGTCTTTGCTCATTCACACTGCGTGATTGTCACTCGCGTGAACGAGCACCGATTTGCCTGTGATTTCGGGCATTTGTCGGCGATTTCTCAAAACCTGTCGGCGAGCCAAAATCGGGGCTAAAATCGTGCAGTCTGAACTCGGCTTTAGAAATAAGTGTTGAACTTCCTTCTCCTGTATCCTATTCTTCTTTAAACCAGAATGGCAGCATAGATGAAAGGTTTGTTTGAGCTGCGCCCTCTACTGTACAGGTGTAAATATGCATTTCCTTCAGCCTGAGGATTATTCATTTCACTTTATGTGTGAAAGAGCCTTGACATTTGGCTAATACAGAACTTTTTAACAAACAAGCAAGCCCAGACCCAGTGAGAAAAAGTAACGCAAAAGTAATTTACTTTTTCATAAAAAGTAAATAGTAACGCAATTATTTACTTTTTAAGGAGTAAAACAATATTTTAATGCATTACATTTAAAAGTAACTTTCCACAACACTGAATATTTGTGGTTGTGTTGCAATTTGAAAAATATCGTTCAATCCCTGGGTGTGCCTGTTTATTTTTGATAATGCTTTGTGAATGTTTATCAGAACACAATTCAGGTTTGACAAGTTTAATGTCACTGTATAGGAATTTGTGGTAATAGCAGTTGGCATGTTCAAATGTCAGAAAGGTGACTCGAAATAACACATTAAATACAGGCATGAAAGGTTTAGTTCACCCAAAAATGAAAAATTGTCATTACAGTTTTTCTCAATTGCTAAAACACAATGTCTGAATGCCTTGCTCCATTTTCTGAAACCATTAAACACAAAAACTCATCTTCAAGTACTATTTACAAAACCTCTGACTCCTCTTGCAAAATGGAACTTTCGCCTCAAAACAGTTTTACCTGTGTTCAAAATCAAGCACTGCTCTCAAATCATAAACAAAGTGATCAAAATGATATACACTATCAAGTAGTCAATAAACAATACACCAAAAAAAACTGAAAACACATTGTTCAAAACATATAGTGCTCAGGGAGAAGTACATTTTTAATCTCAAAACAAATGTAATATTTCTCCGTCATTGTCTTCTGATGAACGAAAACATGTTCTATCATAGTAGCTCAAAATTGATCAGAAATTACTACTCTGCTTTGCTCTTTGCAATTTTTTGTTTATCTTCCACCTCCTCTTCCTCTTTCTTGCCCTCCTTCTCTTTCTTTCCCCCCTCCTCCTCTTACTCCTCATCGCCCACCTCACATATGCACTCGTCCTCGTCCTCTCACATTGTTTCTTCTATCCATTCTCAGACTTTCTCCTTCCCACCTTCAACACTCTCCCAACTGGCTTATATTGGTTGTGTAACATCATTTGAAAAAGGTTACATCAATTTTGAGTGGTTGTGTTCAATCAATGACGTGTTCTTTATTTGTATTTGATTGTTGCCACTTGTGTTTAACAGTATGGATGACATTGGATGGCGTTAGAGTGCAGAACGTGTTTTGAGAATGAGAATGTGTTTAGAGTTTTGCTGAAAAGTCTAAGTGAGATCTGCAAATTGTGTTTTACCATGTGAAATGGTTTAAGGTATTGACAACAGACTGCACAATTAGCTAAATGAGGTCAGGCAACTGAGAACTTTGTTCAGTCAATGGGTTTTAGTGTTAGCAACTGAGAAAAACTGTAATTACTCATTCTCATGACATTTCAAACCCATAGGACCTTCCAAGACAAATCCAAGACATCTCTCTCTGACTCCTCCATATACATCAATTTAATTACCACTTTCAAGGTCCAGAAAGGTAAAGACATTGTTAAAATAGGCCATGTGACTACAGTGGTTCAACCTTGATTTTTAGTGACGAGAATACTTTTTGTGCACAAAACAAAACAAAAATAACGGCTTTATTCAACATATTTGTCAACCTCTGACAACCTCTGTCCCATTCAGCCACTTGTTAGCAACCACCTTTTTTAAGACAAGAAAAAGCTTTTCAGGGTATTTTATGCCATATATATATATATATATAAACATCTTGAGCTTGAGCTTAACCAAAAACCTATTCAAAAACCCATTGACTTCAGGGCGATGGAACTGGAAGTGCTAAAATGCTAACTAGTTTCTGGATTTTGCCAACAAAAATATGCCATCCATGTACTTTATAATTTTATGATAATATCCAGACAGAGACGTGTTGGAAAAAGTGCTTCAATCAAGCATCATTTTTATGTCAGTGTAGTTGATTGAAAATACAGTTTTTTTCAATTACTAACAAGCGTTTACCAATACTTAAAGTACTTTTTCTAAACTCTTAACACAGCAACACACATTCATCACACAATTAGCCCAATAGTTAATTTTCTGCCCCAAATCATATTTTGTTAAATAAACACAAACTCTACATTTCAAAATGCTAAAAACCTTTCAACACATACTAACTCTATCAAAACACAGCAAACCTGATTCAAAATAGACTCGTTCTGTCAAACACTAGCACTAGTTTTCTATCCAACATGGACATAGGCATTTACCTGTCATATTTCAGTTCTACCTGCAGAAAATATGAAATACATCGTTTTTAAAATTCAGTTTCCTTTTACTGTAGTGAGAGTATAATGCATGTAATCCATTCTAAATTTTTGGTTGAGTGTTGAATGTGTGCATTCTTTCATAGAAGTGAGTCACTATTTTATAGAATGTACAGTAGAAAAAGAGAAGAAGAAGGTCAAATGAGTCCCCTATACTGAACTTTAGTTGCCCCCTTGGTTGAAATCTCTTTCTGGGGTTGTGTGGTGTTGATGTTGCCCCCATAGAGTTTGGGATGGTGTCCCCTTGGTAGCTAGCTAGTTTTGTGTGTTACGTAGAGAATTGCAAAAAGTGTTTTATGAAATTGAAATCAGAGTCGAAGGCCGAGAATTAGTGTATGATTTTGCAGATTTGGTGTGTGGTTCTGGTGTTTGAGTGTCAGGTTTCAGAAATTGTGTGACAAGTTTGTGTGTAAGCAGTTGAAACTAACTGTACCCTCTCTTCAAATTGTATACATAGAAACCCATAAATTAAAATGCATCAGATATCTAATTGTAAATTCATATTTTGCAGTAAATGATCACAATGTTTGATCTTCCAAATGTCACTCATTCATACTGTTCACACAAACTGAATATGCAATAATTGTAATGTTTATTGATAATGATTGTTGTTATGTGTGCCAATGGTGCAGGTATGACGTCAGAACCTAGGCTGGTTCCTTCCCTCCAAACACCCCAACCAACTGGCCTTGGCCCAGAGTACAAATAAGCAAGGGGGACCAGAAATCCTAGCTGTGGCCCTGGTTTCTTGTTCACTTATAATAGCAGAAAGAAAGGGTAGCATTGTACAATCAGCTTTGCTTTCTTGTAAATCACTACCACGGCAAGAACTCAGAGTAGCGTGACTGTCAGTCTTCACTTATCAAAGTACTTCTAAATAATGATGTGATTTCAGGGAAGGCTCTGACAGCACACTCTTCTATGTCAAGTATGTACAACAAGTTCGGTTTCTCTTTTTTTCTGTGAGAAAGAATGCAACGTGATTAAGAAACTCAAAATGGTTCTAATGCCATGAATTCTTTTCACATTCTGTATTGCTGATGTTAGTTGGTTTCCAGTAACCAGTCAAAAATGTTGACAGGCAGCTCTACAACTCCATCCAACTACTGCATTTGATATATACTACTTTACGTTGTTGTCCTCCTAAAGCATAGTCCATAAAACTGAAGCTTATCATAGACTATTTCATATTCCACAGGTTCAAATCACTCACACACCAGCATCTACATGGTGGAATTAGATAGTGTACTAATTCCCAAGAAAACTGTTGCTGGATAGTTGTTCCAGTTCTGTCTGTAGTAAGATGATGTAAGTAAATTAATTAGGAGCCTTGTAATATTGTAAGTTCCTATGACATCCCAGCACAGCAAAGATGTTCCTTGCTGACCAACAAACTTGCTTTTTCCTAGTCTTTTTGAGAATGAAGCCACAGTAGATCAGCTTACAAACAGAAAATTGATGTGTTAATGGAAGCATTGACAGCACTATTCTTAGTTTGAAAAAATGTACAATCCAAAAATAATGTATCAAAATATGAGCCAGTGTTATTGATGTGATAATGCTGTTTTGTGCAGTGTCAAATAAGTGTATTACAGCAAAGTTTCTAAATAAACCTCCTTAGGCTATAGTACAATAATGAAAGTAATTTAAAGGTAACAGCAGGTTGAATTACCTTCTTAATGCTCCTTAATTTTTTTGCTTACTTTTCACCATGTGAAGCATTAGTGATTAGTGAATGATAATTGATGAATTAACCATTTCCAATTTTGTAAGGGAACAATTCATTTAAAAAATGTGCTACACATGGTAAAATATAAATTAGCCAAATTGATATATAAACCTAAATAAAAACATTTAATAATCAAAAATAAAAATAAAAATCTCTCACCTCAGCAAAAGTAGGTAGGTTTTGCTTTACTCATTCCCCGCCCAAAGAAACGCCCATGTGCAACAAACGCTCAATGATTGGTTCAGATCTTCTATAAATGTCCTGACATTCAGGTGATCTTCCTCGTTGCCAGACGGTAGGTTTTTAAAGCTTTTACTTCTTCATAACTTTGTTGATACCTTTTGAGAACATTGTTTTTTTTTTTAAATTTGGTTCTTTCAACTAAATTAAGCAATAATTCAACACTATAAACTCTAATTAGTTAACCTTACTTTAAAAAGCATGAAAACTGATTGCCTTAAAAAACTAAAAGTGAAATAGGAATAATACACTATTTTGTATACTGACAAATGTTGTTCACTTACATAAGAGTTCAAGTAACTAAAGAACTGTAGAGAGTACTTGATAATTTACTGTAAATTTACTCTTAAATCAGTATAGCTACTCAAAATTACTATTTTCAACAACTAAATAATTTCAAACAAAATAGTAGCTACTATGCTGACTACCAGAGAGCATTACTGCATGAATAAATTAAGCAAATGCTTTGTTTTACATTTTTTGGCTTTATCTTTTATTTGCTATCTATTTGCTGTCAGTAGTATCTCAAAAAGACAGCAAATAAAATTGTTTTGTCAGAGTGTTTAGTCAGAGTAATTTATTTGTTAGCATTGTTGTGTTTTGTATGCTGAATGTTGATGTCTGTGTGTGACTCAAGCAAGATATTGGTACAACCACAGGGGGGTTATTTCAAGCCAATTAATCATTTGATGTTTCAAAAGGTGTTTTATGATTTTTAATAGATCATAACTGTACATGAAAAGTAGACTAATTAATGATCTATTTAGAAGTTAGAGCAACCTATTTATTACTTCTCTTCCTTTGAAACCACTAACTGCAATTTCTTGTTGCATCACTGCATCAAAAGGAAAAGATTTATAGTAATATAAATAAAGTTCCAAGTGTCAAACCAAAGGGAACACTAATCATCATAATGGCACTTCAAACTTTGCTTGACACAATGCTATTCAGTTACTCTTAACGTGGGTTTTCTGAGTAGCAAAGGCATAGTATGTGAATATTACAGATTACTATTTTTCAGTTGAGTTCAACAAATTATTCGACACATTAAGTAAAGAGTGTTAGAATAACTGTTACTTTGACATATATCATAAGACAATTTCTAAAGATGACAATTCACAAAAAACTGTGGTGTGTGTAATTTCAAACATTTTCTTTCGTATTATTGTTCATTGGAATACATGGCATTAGTGACCAGATGACAAACAAATATTTATAATAGAACATAATTAATTTGTTAGTCTTAGCAGCAGCACTGCAATATTGTCTAATAACATTTTTTTTTTCCAGATACATCCATAATGGGCAATATCAATATCAAAAAAATTTTTAAAAAACTTTTTAATGGAGATGAACATTGCTATTCTCATACGTTAAAAATACCATATTTTTTAAAGACTTTCCTATCAAATCAAAACTTTAATGATATCTTAGAAAAATTACAATCTACATATGATGGATCAGTAATTAAAAAAGGTCAGATTATAAAATATAATTATAAAACCATGAAATTAACTAATCAATTACTTTGCTATATTTTAACTTGGAATAGAGATTCACATAAGTTTAGCCATGGTCTCGGATTTTATATCGGGAATGGATTCATCATGACAGCTAAACATAATTTAAAAGAATTAGAAAATGAAGTATTTGTTCTATTCCCAACTAAAAATTTTTGTTTGATCTACAATATTAGCCGCCTTAAAATAAGTGATGAAGATGATGATATTGCTATAATTCAATTTGAAAGCGATTGTGATAAACTTCCAAATATAAAGCCCATAGAAATAGGTGAATTATTTGGAAACGAATTTTTCTTTTATGTACTAAAGTCAGGCCATTTAAAAAAAAAAAAGAAGTGTGAAAAGATAAAACCTGAACCAGACGAACAGGATCTAATGTCTCCCAAAGAAATAGCTTTTTCTAAAACAGGAAATAAAGGAGACAGTGGAAGCCCATGTATTTCAAGTTCAGGCAAATGTTTTGGTATATACGTTTCATGCATAGAAAAACGTAGTCGTCCCCTGTACGGTATAGTTTTGCAATTTGATAGAAATTTAATTAAGAAAATCTCATTAATGACTAAAAATCCCATTACTTCCTCTTAAAATGTTTCTCAATTTATTCTCTTGTAACTTAATATATAATGTAAAATATAATATGTTATATATATT
>RJVU01032068.1:5786-19588 GCA_003731715.1 Anabarilius grahami
AAAATGGCAGATGGAGCAATAATAACTGACATGATCCATGATAACATGATATTTTTAGTGATATTTGTAAATTGTCTTTCTAAATGTTTCGTTAGCATGTTGCTAATGTACTGTTAAATGTGGTTAAAGTTACCATCGTTTCTTACTGTATTCACGGAGACAAGAGAGCTGTCGTTATTTTCATTTTTAAACACTTGCAGTCTGTATAATTCATAAACACAACTTCATTCTTTATAAATCTCTCCAACAGTGTAGCATTAGCCATTAGCCACGGAGCACAGCCTCAAACTCATTCAGAATCAAACGTTAACATCCAAATAAATACTATACTCACATGATCTGATGTATGCATGCAGCATGCATGACGAACATCTTGTAAAGATCCATTTTGAGGGTTATATTACTAGTTGTGTGAACTTTGTTTATGCAATGATAGAGTCAAGAGCTCGGTGGGGGGCGGAGAGCGCAAGCAATTAAAGGGGCCGCAGCCTGAATCGGCGCATTTCTAATTATGCCCCAAAATAGGCAGTTAAAAAATTAATTATAAAAAATCTATGGGGTATTTTGAGCTGAAACTTCACAGACACATTCAGGGGACACCTTAGACTTATATTACATCTTGTAAAAAATGTTCAATGGCACCTTTAATGTGAATTGTCTGTATTAGTGTCTTATATTTTATTTTCATTGATGTATGCTTTATTTAGAATTTCTTCCACTATATGTTCACGATCACTTTGAGAGAATATGTAATCAGAATCTCATAGCTCGTCCTGCTGACTTTATTTGCGACATTGATGCACTGTATGCTGATGAGCCTTTTTGGTGCTGTTTTCCCAGATACAATAAAGGTAACTCATAATCTGCAGTTGTTACTCCTGACAAAAACATTGCATGCGGCGCCTGTGCAAAGTTACTGGAGCGCGCACTTCTCTCACAAGGAACGTAATGGCAGTGATTGACAAGCCAGAGGGCCAATCGTTTACGCGATGATCACGTGAACGATTGGCTGATGTTTTTAAGGCCCTACCTCGTGCACAGATGATGTATATTAATATTATTCCTTTCAGTGCACCTAATAAATAGTCTTTTATCAGTTAGTAAAGACAGATTCAAGTAATATTGCAAAAATATATAAAACAAAACATCCTCTTTAGCACCTTTAACTTAGAGACAGAAGATGGGGTTGTCAAAGAAAAACAAGACAGAGTTTGACTGGATAGATTTGGTGGGTAGTTGAGCTTTGTATCAGAGGAGAAGCATTGGTGGACGGCATCTGTCTTTTCAAGCAAATAATCAAGAAAAGAACAACAACAGAACAGAACAGTCTTGAGGTGGAGGTTTAGTGAGCTTATTTATTGTATTGAATAATGCTTTTGGCTTGTTACTTGATTTTTTAAATTGTGGCAGAGACAAAACTAGAGCGAGTTGAGATGAGAGCAGATTTTTATATTTTGAGATGATCAAGAAATGCTAAATAATGTACAGTAAGACCAGTTTTTCTGTAGAGACGCTCAAGCCGTCTACCAGTAGCCTTAAGAATACAGAGCTCAGGGGTATACCAAGGAGAAGAGTGGGAAGAAGGGACACTTCTGGTCTTAATAGGAGCATGCTGCTGTAAGATTTCAGAAATTATGGAGTGATAGTTAGATAATATCATGGAGGGAGAAGAAATATCAAAGACATCTGAATGGTTCGAAGAGACAATAGAGCTACAGAATGATGCAGTATCAATAGCTTTCAGATTGCAGTATGAAATAGCAGTTTTAAGGGATTTTTTATGCATAGGCAGACTTAAGCTAAAATCAAGAAGTTTGTGATCAGAGATACCAGTGTCAGAAGAAGAGATGGAACAGATATCAACCCTTGATGTACATATCAGATCAAGGATATGACCACGAGTATGGGTAGGAAAATGAACATACTGAGTCAGATTAAAACATTCAAAAACAGACAGTAATTGATTAGTGTAAGAGCAGACAGTATCAACATGAATATTGAAGTCACCAAGCAGGAGAATGGGAAATGACAATGAACAGGCAAGGGTTAACAGTTCACTGAGTTCAGAAAAAAAGTTGGACAGGGCTTTAGGAGGACGATATAGCAAGATAATTATAAGAGTCAGCCTTCAACACCATATATTCGAATGAATTGGTATCATGAAAATGAAGTTGCGTGAGTCGGAGATTGTCCCGGTAAATGACAGCGAGACCACCCCCTTTACCCTGCAGACGAGGTCTGGACAGATACTTATATCCTTCAGGTGTGAGAAGATTGCAACTGCAGAAAATAATCCGGGACTTGCCAAGTTTCAGTGAGAAGAAAAATGTCAAGCTTATTGTCAGTGATAATTTCATTGAGATAAGGGGCTTTGTCCGATATTGATCGACAGTTCAGAAGCGCAAAATGACGATGCAGGGAATTCAAGTTAGCGGTACGTTGCTGGGCATCAGTGAGATCAAATAAAGAGCGATGTATTGTATTGCCGGCGGGTACTTGTCTGGGCATGGACGACAATCTATGATTAGTCCAGATGCACGGAATAATATCAGGCTTAGAGCAAAGGGTACTCCTGAAGACACGCCGTGAACGGTGTATGTATCGAGGGCGCCGGAGAATCCCTAGACTCCGGCAGCATTCATACGTCACAGAATCGAGACGCAGGTGGCAATTCAAGGCCCTTAGCTGCGATGGTAAAAATCCAATATCCATTTTGGAAGTGGAAAAAATGAGGCAGATATGAAAAGTAAAAAGAAAAAGAAAAAGTTTGGCTCGAGGCATGTTAGTACTGAGCAAATGCGAGCCGATCACAGGCAAAAACCACTTTAGCCAGACACTAAACGCAACTTCACCAAATACAGCAAACTAAATAGGAGATAACACACCCAGATAGCAAGCGATTAAACGAACAGCGCTACCGACTGAGAGAGCGGTAACTCACCCATTGAAGAACGGCGGTAAAGTTAGTTTAGCGTTTGACATTCATCAGACATTCGGTTTCATACCCAATTAAACTCTCAGCACATTTCACGTTTTCAGCCCAAACCAACTCAGATATGCATAAACAAATGTCCTTTGCATTGCACAAGGCTTAATTTCACCAAATAAAATATATATTAATTAGCCATATAAATCAATTAAACAATTTAACTATATGACATTATGATATCAAACTAATGGTGAAATGTTCAGAAAAATATACCCTTTATTGCACAAGGCTCTGTTAAAAAAAATAATTTTTTTTTATTTAAATGTATACGATACTGTAAATTCATTAAACCACAACACCATTTGACCTGAAAGTATCAAACCAACTGTAAATTACTCAGAATATTATTCTTTATGATGCACAAAGCTTGTTTTCCAGATTAATAATCTGGTATTTATTTTTATACGTTTTATTTTCCAGATTATTAATCTGGTATTTCTCATATACAGTACTAAACCCATTTAAATCCATTAAACTACAACACCATTTGGCCTAAAACTGTCAAACCAACTGTAAATTACTCAGAATATTATTCTCTATGATGCACAAGGCTTATTTTCCATATTAATATTCTGGTATTTTTTATAAATCTTATTTTCTAGATTATTAATATGGTATTTTTTATATACATCACTAAACCCATTTAAATCCATTAAACTACAACACCGTTTGGCCTGAAACTGTGAAACCAACTCTAAATTACTCAGAATATTATTCTCTATGATGCACAAGGCTTATTTTCCAGATTAATAATCTGGTATTCTTTTTATACGTCTTATTTTCCAGATTATTAATCTGGTATTTCTCATATACAGTACTAAACCCATTTAAATCCATTAAACTACAACACCGTTTGGCCTAAAACTGTCAAACCAACTCTAAATTACTCCGAATATTATTCTCTATGATGCACAAGTCTTATTTTCCAGATAAATAATCTGGTATTTTTTATAAATCTTATTTTCTAGATTATTAATCTGGTATTTCTCATATACAGTACTAAACCCATTTAAATCCATTAAACTACAACACCGTTTGGCCTAAAACTGTCAAACCAACTGTAAATTACTCAGAATATTATTCTCTATGATGCACAAGGCTTATGTTCCAGATTATTAATCTGGTATTTCTCATATACAGTACTAAACCCATTTAAATCCATTAAACTGCAACACCGTTTGGCCTAAAACTGTCAAACCAACTCTAAATTACTCCGAATATTACTCTCTATGATGCACAAGTCTTATTTTCCAGATAAATAATCTGGTATTTTTTATAAATCTTATTTACCAGATTATTAATCTGGTATTTCTCATATACAGTACTAAACCCATTTAAATCCATTAAACTACAACACTGTTTGGCCTAAAACTGTCAAACCAGCTGTAAATTACTCAGAATATTATTCTCTATGATGCACAAGGCTTATGTTCCAGATTAATAATCTGGTATTTTTATATACAGCACTAAACCCATTTAAATCCATTAAACTACAACACTGTTTGGCCTAAAACTGTCAAACCAGCTGTAAATTACTCAGAATATTATTCTCTATGATGCACAAGGCTTATGTTCCAGATTAATAATCTGGTATTTTTTATATACATCACTAAACCCATTTAAATCCATTAAACTACAACACCGTTTGGCCCAAAAGTGTCAAACCAACTGTAAATTACTCAGAATATTATTCTCTATGATGCACAAGGCTTATGTTCCAGATTAATAATCTGGTGTTTTTATACGTCTTATTTTCCAGATTATTAATCTGTTTTTTAATATAAATATATATATATATATACAGTACTGAACCCATTTAAATCCAATAAACTACAACACCGTTTGGCCTAAAAGTGTCAAACCAACTGTAAATTACTCAGAATATTATTCTCTATGATNAACCTATTTAAATCCATTAAACTACAACACCGTTTGTCTTAAAACTGTCAAACCAACTGTAAATTACTCAGAATATTATTCTCTATAATGCACAAGGCTTGCAACTCTGTGTTTATCGCATTTGGGGAACGTCACACGTGAACCGATGTCTGAAAGCCAAGTATCAAATCTCTCCAATCTTATTGGCCTGTGACAGCCTATGACATCATCATAGCGTGACCTGGAAGTATTTAAGGAGCGCCTAGAGATTCAGTCATTATCTTATCGTCTTGATCTGTTCAGCAGGCATGGCTAAGCAATGCAGAGTCTCGTTCCCTGTTCTCAGGGAACCATGGTTACATACGTAACCTGAGACGTTCCCTTTTGAAAGGGAACTCAACTCTGCGTTTACCACATTTGGGGAAAGATATTCCCACGCCGCCATGCTTGAGGAGAGTGCATGCCGAAGATGGCTAGACAAACGTCAAGCAGTTTTGAAAGAAACGCCAGATAGCAACTCACCCTCGGGTCACACAAAGGCTGTCAGTGACAGCATTCCCTATGGTCAATAGCCCAAGCTGAACCTCAAAGAGGCCTTCCGCAGAAAGCCTACCAAGGCTGCTCCAAGGCTTCTGGGACCAAATCTTCTAAAGAAAGACGGTCCCGACCTGGTCTGACAGAGGACAAACTTAGTCTTGGCCAACCCTGTCTGAATACAGAGTCTCAACAATGCATTCTTCAGAGAAGACAGCAAGTAAGAGTGACTGCAAAAAGCAGTAAGTAACTCAAACCCATGCGTAGAGACAGGCATCCTGGAGAGCAGAACTCAGCAGAGTGTGCTATGGACCCTCTTATTGAGGGGAGTATACTCTGCTCGATCCTAGGATCTACTCAGCGCCTGATTATTTGCACTGAGGAGGCTGTGCGCTAAGAAACCCTGATAAAGGGTAGCACAACGGGAGGCCTCATGGAAGCCTTCAACCAATGATTAGCTTAGGGAGCTAAGGACTATACAAGACAACACTAGCAGGGGAGTATAAAGCTCAACCAAACAGATAAACCATACTGTAGGCACATAATCACGGAGGCCAGAGAGGGGCCTACAACATGACAATAGTTCTATGTGGAGTAGAAACTCATACATGTCATTCTGCTTAAGTCACAACCCCAGAAGTGGGAGTGGGAAAATCCAAGGGCGGCCTGTCAAGCCCACTCACCTTGAACACCAATCTAGTTGGGAGCAAGAAATAACTACACCACAGCAACAGCAGATAAGACTGTAAAATGCCTACATAACAGTCCACCTAACACAATCCAACAAGCAGTGTACTCAGTAAAAGCACCTTTTACTCTTTAAAGCAAGAAAAGTACAACATACGTCATCATGATCTAAAGGAGGCCCAAAAATGGGCCTACAACTTCAGACAGACACGTGGCGTCAGCTCGTGGCAGTGTCTCAATCTCCAGGGAGGACAAACAACCAAACTACAGAGAGTTTCAATAAGTCACCTGGGGCCCTGGCCAACCAGCAGTGTTGAAACACCTCTAAAACTCTCTCAATGAGAGGAGTACACTATTACATTCACCAATATGCTCTCAAAGGAGGCCCCAAGGGCCTACTACTTGTAAACACGTGGCATTAGTCTAGTGGCCACTAAAGTTCTAAGAGAAAAATAGAACCAACCTATTACAAGGTAGCTACTTAGCTCAACTAGAGCTAAAGGATAACCGCAAACCAGGCTCAAGGAAGCAAATGTAGAAAACTGAACCGCAGTAAGGTTTACTATAAAAACTTACCCTGAGAGGCCAGCCACTCAGCAATGTACTCAGTAAAAAAACTTTTTTACTCTCAAAGTGAGAGGAGTACACAAATGAATGCCAATGTAATGATTTTTACTGTGTCCTTTCAAGGACGCGAAGTAAAATAGGGATTGGTACTCACGTCACCGCTGACGTTGTGATTTTAGGATCACACGTCTCTTAGGGTGTGGTTATGAGTAGATTAGATGACCACATTTCCCCCCTTTCCCTAGTTTAGGGCACCAGTCAAGGTCTTTTACCTTGGCAGTATGAGAACACTCTCAACAGGGGCTTTTTATTAAGAATAATGTAAAGTGGTCAGCTGATTTATTTGAAAGATTGGTGAGATTGCTAACTTGTAGAGCCTCTTCTGTATTACCAGCACAAGGAAGACACAAGTGTAATAAAATAAACTTTATAAACAAAAAGATAAACAAGAATAACTAACACAACTACTAAATGAATACCATGAATGATAAAGGAATAAGGTGCATAAGATACATAGAATACAAGTGATTAAGTTGGATGTGGCTATTACGTTATCTTATGGAAAGATAAACTGTTTCTTTAAAAATAATATGGTGGAGAACCTTATTATGCACCAAACAAATAAACGAAAAATTATTTGTTATTAACTAACATCAGCTATATTACATCTAATGGGAATTAGGAAATTATATACTGATTATATACAACAATGCCAAGGTCTCTGGAAAGAGATTAGGTTAAGTGATATTTTAGTTCCACTTGGTTGAGTATGATGACGGGGACGTCATCCACTGGTTGTACTGGGAGACAATGCAGTGGGGAGAGGAGCCAGAATCTGTTTCAAAATTCTTGAACACGAAGCTCTGTGGGATGCTGATCTCCTGGAGCACCAAAGGGTCCTAAAATCTGGAACATGCAGATGAGGCCCTTGTGTAGGTGCAGAAGATCCTTTTAACAATCTGGAACACGCAGACAAAGGTACCTTGGATTAAAGGTTTGCTCTCCTGAGCTTAACCTTGTTGCAGATGTTGTTACTGTCTGGCTGGACAGAAACTCTGAACGTAGTGTTTGTTAATTTCTCTTTCCTCACAGGCTAGAGGCTCAGAACATGGTCGTCTCTGTTAATGCCTCACAAGCTCAGATCATGGGATCTGTTGTTGTATCTCTGGATGAACCAGAGGCTCAGAACGGTGTTGTATCTGTTAGTGTCTCAGCTTCGCAAGCCGGGACTCAGAACGGTATATCTGTTAATGTCTATCCCTGTACAGGACAGACTCAGAACGGTGTATCTGTTGTGTCTTTCCCCTTTGAAGGGCAGACTCAGCACAGTGTATCTGTTAATGTCTATCTCCGTGCAGGACAGACTCAGAACGGTATATCTGTTAATGTCTCCCTCCTTACAGAGTTAAGACCTAGAACAAGGAGTGTCTGTTGAAAGGGTACCTTTATCCCTTTCCGATGAGGAGGAGATTGCAATTTGGAGCTTCTCCCTTCGAGTGCTGTGATTAGCTGCTGGCATCAGAGGGGACACAGTGTGGCCCACACTTCTCTCCCCTGTGGAACTCATTTGCATAAAGCACAAAGTTGGAAGTCTTTACAGTGTCTTTAACACTCTGAGGTCTAACGGTCACGCCGGCGATACCACCGCGTTTTTTTTCTTACCAGTGTGAAAGAGACTCAAAATACTCCGTCGATGTTGCACATACAATTAAGAGTTATACTTAATTAAGAATACTTATTTCTTTGAATAAGTATGAAATTGATGTGTAGTTTGCATCAATTCTAAGGTTTTCAAACATCATTTTGAATGGATTTGGATGGATCTTTGTGATTTCTCTTTGTTTCACCTATTGCTGCTAAGGTCTCGTGTAATTTTTATGGCGGTCTGTGGCCAACCTTAGGAAGTAGTCTCTAGATGGGTGAAGGGCAGAAACTGCCTGTGGACCAATGAGAAGTCCTGTCCTTCCTAGGCTTGTTACAAGAGGTCTTCTTCTTGCCCTCTAAGAGAGGTCTTGATGTTGTCCTTACATCTTTATCTGATGGCGTTGGACAGTTTGTTTGTGTTATAAACTGGGCCCTGGAATGTGCTGTTCACTACACCAATATGCAACATAGGAGGCCCAGAAGGCCTACAACTCGCAAACACGTGGCATCGGCTAGTGGCAATCATGACCATACCAGCCAACAGGCCATGCATTCAGTAAAAACACCTAAACTCTTAAAACAAGAAGAGTACACACTCCACCACAATACTCTGAGAGAGGCCTTACCTAGGACCTACTCTTAGCAGAGACGGGGGCATGGCCAGTGGCAGTGATGGGCCATACAAAACCAACACAGAACTGTGCCAACATGTAATCTGAAATTAGGCCTTAGCGGGCCTACAACTTCTACAACACATGGTGCCAGCTAGTGGTTATAAAGGGGATCAAGGGCACTAAACCCAACAAACAGTTGTGGGAAACTAGCTCAACACAACCTGAGCTAAGTCTACACATTCCAACAGGCAATGTACAAGAATTTACACAATAACAGGGGCAGAATGAAATGCTATCATGGTCTAAGGGAGGCCTACAAATGGCCTACTACCTCAAACTGACACAAGCATAGACCTCTGGCAGTGCTAAACTAAGTAAGCAAAACTCATGACCATATACCAACAACACTTGTAAACACAAGCTGCTAAACTAGGAGGAGGCTAAATTCATTAGAGCTGAATAAGAGGAAATAAAGTGAAACTCAACATGCAAACAATGTCAGGCGGCCGATTAAGGCAGACACTAGACATAAATATTAACTGATGTGACGAGTGCTAACTCAAACTTACTCTAGCTAACACCAGAGGAGAAGCTACTCTGTACAATGGTGGCTAAGAGGCGGCCATTTTGTGGCCTGCACAAATATCGTTCTAGCCAACCTAACAAACTTTGCCCAAAAAACCCTTACTTTTTCCGACTACATACTCAGGAAAAACCATGCAGGAACACAAGGTCAATATATTTATACACATAAACATAGACCCAGCTTACCTTCCTGCAGCTCAAAGACCAAAGATTCCTCTTTTCCTTTTCTTTCACAAGGAAGGATGGAATCTAGGGTTCTTTGAAGCGTAAAAGAGCCTCTTTCACTATCAAGCCAGAATGCGGGCCTTTAGAAAAATATTCGTCAAGGGCCCAGCCGTCATCCTGACTGTTTAGTAACCTACGTGACGTTATTGCTAAACCTATACTGTCGAAAAACATTTATCTTGTAGTGAGGCCTTTTATGACAGTATCACCACTTACAGAATCATAATGAACATGGGAAAGTTAGTCCTTGTCCATTTGACATTTGAGTAAGTTGAGTCCTTAATCATATATTTGTGTAGTGCCATAATATGAAATATGAACAAATTGCATGTCTGGAGTCCCTGGATGCTAGATTGAAAAACCTGCTATATGCAACAGTCAGCATATTTGTGGTTTACAGTTTGTTTGTTTTGTTTACAGCTGGTTACATGCATTTCTCAATGACTTGGCAAAAGTCTTCTCAGCTGTTAATAACAGCAGTCATGTGGACTAAACTGAAACATTACGTGGATGGATGTAAGATAAGACTTATCTGATCCACCTGTGCAGCTTCAATATGAACGACCTACAGACATCCAGTGATGGAGATTTTTGTCCAGGAATCAGGTACTTTTTAAAGACTTGAAATGTACTGATACACCAGTAAAATATCACAGTGAAGTCACATGTTTTGGGTCTCAGGTACTCAGTTTAACTAAAGATATGCCAATATTCATTCACATTCAATCATAAAGCTGTGTTTCTAAACTGTTACAGTTCAGTCAAGAAGACTGAACTGTAACAGTGCTTTCCTGTAGCTCAGTGGTTAGAGGATGGCACTAGCAATGCCAAGGCCATGGGTTCGATCCCAGGGATTGCACATACTCAGATACAAATGTATAGTATAATGCAATGTAAGTCGCTTTGGATAAAAGCGTCTGCCAAATGCATAAATGTAAATGTAAGAAGAGAACAGAATCTCCAGAGCTCAGCTGTGTGTCTATGAAGAGTGGTCAGTCTATGGATCCGCCACTACATTTTAACAATAGAAACACATCATCTGGCTGCAGGTACAGGTAATATTTATGCAAACATATGCTAACAGAATTATGTACACATTTTAGAATACGACATGAAATTCATATAGTTAATTATGTGCTGTCATTTGTATATCTGCTGTTTTTATGTTCATGATGGTGTTCACACAAAAGCACTTAGTACAGGATACAGCTTTGCATTTCTGCTCTATGCAAGTCTTCTGTTACAGTTCGCTCCATCATAAGAAAACAGAATCTCTAGAGCCAAGATGTGTGTCTATGAAGAGTGATCAGTCTATGGATCCGCCACTACATTTTAACAATAGAAACGCATCATCTGTCCGGTTACGCCACCAAGAGGATGACAGCCTAATTTTCGAGCTCCCCGACGGTTTTGTAAAATAACCCCCAAAAATTTGTTTTTTGTCAGAACTTGTGAATATTTCACGTAACAATGGAGAAAGGGGTTATTACTAGAAGTAGGACAACGGCGATTATAACAGAAAATGACCCTGAAGCAAGGCAAGATAGCAGAAGCAGTTCTCCGACATCATTGCAGGATGACGAAGATAGTTCAGAAGTTAGCTTGCGATGTATTCTCAACGAGCTTCGAGAGTTCAGAAGGGACAATAAAGTACAGCTTTCCGACATTAAACAAGAATTAAAGAGAACAAATGACAGACTGGAGGAGGCAGAGGAAAGAATTGAAGAAACAGAGACCACATTTCAAGCAACATCAACGCTAATCAAACGGCTAACACAGCGCCAAGCTAATCTAGAAGCCAGACTGATAGATCAGGAGGGTCGTGCTCGTAGAGACAATTTAAGGATTTACGGAATACCCGAAGAAAAAGAAGGTTCGGACATGGTTGACTTTCTAGATAACTTGTTGAAAAGCGCACTAGCTTTTCCCCCAGACAGAGAGCTTGGGATTGAACGAGCACACCGAGCATTAGTACCGAAACCCAGTAATCCGCAAGCAAAGCCACGGTCAATAGTAGTAAAATTCGGCAGTTACCAGACAAAGGAGGAGGTGATTCGGAGAGCCTGGCAGAAAAAAGAAGTGTTCTGCAATGATGCTCGCTTCTATGTTGACCATGATTTCCCTCCTGAAGTGCTTAAAAGAAGAGGGGAGTACGCCGAAGCCAAGAAAGTGTTAAAAGAAAAACGAATAAAGTTCCAGACACCGTATCTGGCAAGGATGCGTGTATTTTATGATGACGGCACTCGGCTGTACCAGGATGCTACGGAGGCAACGAGGGACATGGTTTCACGAGGATTCTCGGTTTCCGTGGTGAAGTCACCCAATACTACGGATCAGGAGGAAATCGCGCTACTATCTACTTGGCAAATGGCGGGGAGACGACGCGAACGGGGCGGGGATCAGGAATCTGGAGCAGCGGACGGTTGCATACAATTCAAGAAAACTGCCCGCTCTCAATATAAAGAAAAACTCCAGAAATTCAGGAAATGATCCCCCCAGAAAAAAGGTTTACACCTGAGTCAGAAATGCAGATAAGTTCTAACTGACTTTTACAGTTATATTTTGTATTTTGATTGCCACTGACTTTTATTTAGTTGTGTAAATCCTATGGTTCCTACAAGTCGGGACTTGTTAACCTGGCGAGTTATCCGAGACGTGTTTTGTTTTCGTTAAATTATTTACAATTTAATTTGGACTAGCTTACGGCCATATAGTAGGGCCCCACTTTTGTCACGACGTGGGACTTTCCCTCACGGAGGCTTTGACTGTATGAAGCCCCTTAAGGCTCTTTTGAAACGAGCCTCAACACCGGAAACAACTGTTCCTGTTTGTTTTGGTGGCGTTTTGTTGTTTAAAATTGTTCCAGCTTGTTTTTTGTTTAATGTTTATAATTTGGGAGAGGTACTGTTAATGTATAGATTGAATACCAATAGATCCATTGGGAGAGGTTAAGCTTGTTATCCAGCAAAAAAGACTATGAACAAGCACATCCTTAAAGTTACTACATTTAATGTGAATGGGATTTTGAACCCAGGTAAAAGAAGTCAAATACTGTTAAAAATGAAAAGGGAGAATGCGGAGATTGTGCTCCTACAAGAAACACATCTCACTCCAGCAGAACATGAAAAACTAAAGAGAATGGGGTTCTCTAAGGTGTATTACTCATCTTATAAGTCAGGTCATAGAAGAGGAGTAGCAATTTTAATATCACAAAAAATATAATTTGAATACCTCTCAGAGATCTCGGATAAGGAAGGGAGATATATTATAATTTCAGGGAAAATAGATGACACCATCATAACAATATGTAATATTTATGCCCCCCCTGGAAGTGACTTTGCTTTTTATAGGAAAATATTTGATTTGATGATAGGAGCCAAAGGAATTGTCATATGTGGTGGAGACTGGAACATCCGTCTTAACCCAAAATTAGATTCATCCAAAAACTCACATACCACATCATTACATAGAAAAATTAACGTTCTATTGACAGAGCTGGGTATACTAGATCTTTGGAGAGATTTTTATCCATCAGGTCGTGACTATACTTTTTACTCATCCCCTCACGACGTTTACTCAAGGATAGACTATTTTTTTGTATTAAAGAGAGATCGTCATAGGATCCAAAGCTGTGATATAGGATCTATTGATTTGTCTGATCACGCGCCTCTCTCTTGCACTATACATATTAGAGATAAGCCGGGAAGAACACTGTGGAGGTTAAATACAAGCATTCTAAATAACCAACAATTTCAAACTCAAATTAAGGAGGATATAAGAATATTTCTTGAAGAAAATGATAACGGGGAAGTTAATTCAGCCACAGTATGGGATGCCTTAAAAGCAGTCATTAGGGGTAGAATTATATCCTTTTGTGCCTATGAAAAGAAATTAAAGCAATTAAGACTAACAAATCTCAATAATGAACTAAAAGTTCTTGAAACGCAACACAAAAAGGAACAAAAATCAAATCAGATGATTGAAATAAAGAAAATTAGGAATGAAATAAATATAATGTATTCTCAAGAAATTGAAAGAAAGATGGTATTTACGAAACAGAAATACTATGAATCAGGCTC
>RJVU01032068.1:41214-58940 GCA_003731715.1 Anabarilius grahami
TATATCTATCTGTCTGTCTGACGTTCTATCCATCTATCTGTCTCTGACGTTCTATCTATCTCTATCTATCTGTCTGTCTGACGTTCTATCTATCTATCTATCTATCTATCTATCTATCTCTATCTGTCTGTCTGACGTTCTATATATCTATCTGTCTGTCTGACGTTCTATCCATCTATCTGTCTCTGACGTTCTATCTATCTCTATCTATCTGTCTGTCTGACGTTCTATCTATCTATCTATCTATCTATCTATCTATCTCTATCTGTCTGTCTGACGTTCTATATATCTATCTGTCTGTCTGACGTTCTATCCATCTATCTGTCTCTGACGTTCTATCTATCTCTATCTATCTGTCTGTCTGACGTTCTATCTATCTATCTATCTATCTATCTATCTATCTCTATCTGTCTGTCTGACGTTCTATATATCTATCTGTCTGTCTGACGTTCTATCCATCTATCTGTCTCTGACGTTCTATCTATCTCTATCTATCTGTCTGTCTGACGTTCTATCTATCTATCTATCTATCTATCTATCTATCTCTATCTGTCTGTCTGACGTTCTATATATCTATCTGTCTGTCTGACGTTCTATCTATCTGTCTGTTTGACATTCTATCTATCTGTCTGTCTGACTTTCTATCTATATATCTATCTGTCTGTCTGACTTTCTATCTATCTATCTATCTATCTATCTTACTTTCTATCTATCTATCGGTCTGTCTTTCGTTCTATATATCTATCTATCTGTCTGTCTGACGTTCTATCTATCTGTCTGACGTTCTATCTACAGTGGGTACGGAAAGTATTCAGACCCCCTTAAATTTTTCACTCTTTTTTATATTGCAGCCATTTGCTAAAATCATTTAAGTTCTTTTTTTTTTCCTCATTAATGTACACACAGCACCCCATATTGACAGAAAAATGCAGAATTGTTGGCATTTTTGCAGATTTATTAAAAAAGAAAAACTGAAATATCACATGGTCCTAAGTATTCAGACCCTTTGCTGTGACACTCATATATTTAACTCAGGTGCTGTCCATTTCTTCTGATCATCCTTGAGATGGTTCTACACCTTCATTTGAGTCCAGCTTTGTTTGATTATACTGATTGGACTTGATTAGGAAAGCCACACACCTGTCTATATAAAACCTTACAGCTCACAGTGCATGTCAGAGCAAATGAGAATCATGAGGTCAAAGGAACTGCCTGAAGAGCTCAGAGACAGAATTGTGGCAAGGCACAGATCTGGCCAAGGTTACAAAAAAATTTCTGCTGCACTTAAGGTTCTGTCTGTCTAACTAATCCCAAAATCTAAATTTGATGAACTTGAGAAGAGATATAAATCTCTCGCTCGGAAGTATCAAGAGGCTATTGCTGAAGGGAAGGAACTGAGGAAATTGAATGTTGAACCTCAAACATGTTTAGTAGCCAAAATCCTTTCTGGTAATTATTATTATTAATTTTAGCACCACACTCAAGCTGATATTTGTCTGCCAATGATTTTAACACATGCACACATAATATTTGAGACTTTATGTTCCAGGAAGCAACACATCTCCACCCTTTATCCCAGACCTTCCAGTGACAACTGGTAAGATTTTGTGCAGCATAATAAAAAAATTAAATAAAGAATACAGGGAATTGCTCATTGAACTGCTCAAGCCAAATGTATTTTCTGCAGTGTTTGTAGAAATATATAATTTTTGCATCTGAAGTTACATTGTACCTTTCAGGTTGCAACACCGCTGCAGCTACTACAGCTCTTCCAAAGACAACTGGTAGGACTGGCTTTAAAAAACAAAATTGTCTGCTAAGGATGATTTTACACACATGTAATGTTGTGGTAAGCAATATGTGGTAAGCTGTCACAATTGAACCAGCCTCAGTCTCTCTTGTGCAAGATGGATAATGAACTTTAACTTGAACTTTGTAACAACATCATAAAGTAAAGAGTGAATTGTTGATTACAAATTAATAAGAACGGAGACTACAGTAGTGTTATGTTTGTTGATAAAAGTTTAAAGGTTTAGTTCACCAAAAATCTAATTACTGTCATTAATCACTCATCCTCATATTGTTCCAAACCTTTAGATTACCTTCATTCATCTTCAGAACACAAATTAAGATATTTTAGATTAAATCCAAGAGGTTTTGTATCTCCCATAGAAAGCAATGAAATTACAACATTCAAGGTCCAGTTGACTCAGTCCAGCGCATCTGTGTTTACATCAGAACACTCAGTATTGGCCGATGCTGTTCACGCGAGAATCACTACACGTGTGTGATGCTGATGCAGGAGCCGGCCAATAATGAGTTGCTGTTCTGACTGACAGAAAGGAGGAGACTGACAGACTACAAAAAGTATTCTTGTTGCTTCATAACATTAAGGTTGAACCTTATTTTAATGATGTTATTACTACTTCTCTGGACCTTGAATGTGGTAATTTCGTTGCTCTCTATGGAAGATAAAAAACCTCTTGGATTTTATCAAAAATATCTCAATTTTTATTCTGAAGATGAACAGAGTTCTTAAGGTGATGATACAAGGGGAAACCTTTTGAGCAATGTTGCTTGGGCGCTTTCCCATTAAGAATGGGCAACAAATTTCAATCTAAAGTCCAGTTAGAAATTAGTTGGCTACCCTCAATGAGAAAGTTGTTATTTGAAATGAAGTGAAAGTGAAGTGAAATTAATGACAGAATTTCTTTTTTTTTTTCTTACAGGTTAATATTGGTGAAGGGGAAGTAATACACCGTCAAAAATGGAACAAGATTCAATTGAATGTGAAAGACAGCTTGTTCGTGAAAGAGCTGGCTGTGTGTATATGGGGAACAAGTACACTGGCCAACCGCAGCCTAGAAGGAAAAAGTTGCCCTACCACCAAATCCGACCCTAGGCCACCTCTGACACCTCACAAATTTAGAGAACTGAAAAGTAAGTGATGTGTCAACTGTAGAAAATTATGTTCAGGGCTCAACATTAACTCATGTCCGGGACAAAAAGAGAATTGTACTTGCCCGAACATACAAGTAGCCTGATTAAAACACTGTAGCTCAGTGGTTAGAGCGTCGCACTAGCAATGCCAAGGTCATGGGTTCGATCCCAGGGATTGCACATACTCTGATATAAATGTATAGTATAATGCAATGTAAGTCGCTTTGGATAAAAGCGTCTGCCAAATGCATAAATGTAAATGTACTGTGTCAGTCTTTCACTGACTGTATAATGTGTGGATCTAACAAGTGAATTTGTGCAGTCTTTTTCATGATCAGAAAATGATCTTTATTAGTCAGAAAATACCTTGGAAATATGTGATTATATGTGATTATTTGAATTATCACACTGTGTTGACTCAAATAGGGAAAGCAAATTTAAAGGGGTGGTTCATTGCGATTTCATTTTTTTAACTAAGTGTGTAATGTTGCTGCTTGAGCATAAGCAGTATCTGCAAAGTTACAGCGCTGAAGTTCAATGCAAACAGAGATATTGTCTTTTGAAGTTATGGCAGTTTAATGCCTACAAAAATGACCGGTTTGGACTACAACAAGCTTCTTCCCGGGTTGGTGACATCATAAACCCTGCAATTAACATAAACCCTGCCCACAGGAACACGCAACAAAGTGGGCGAGGCCATGTCGTGCGGCATTATGGAAGCGGAAGAGTTGTCTACACCAGACGCGTGCAGCACGACACGCCAAAAGATAATAGAACCCATTATCCATGGGTTTCATGTGACGTCACTGTATCTTATCGCCGCCATATTTGTGTCCGGTCACAGCTGCGCGACCTGTTTAAGTCTATGGTGACAGCAGCTACAACTACCAGAAGAAGGCCAACAAAACACTCTCAGAAGGTTCACAATAAGTTTACAATATGTCTGAGATATGTTGTGCTGTTAGCTGTTTTAACAGTCGTCAGAGAAACCCCGAACTACATTTACATTTACATTTACATTTATGCATTTGGCAGACGCTTTTATCCAAAGCGACTTACATTGCATTATACTATACATTTGTATCTGAGTATGTGCAATCCCTGGGATCGAACCCATGACCTTGGCATTGCTAGTGCCATGCTCTAACCACTGAGCTACAGGAAAGAACTATGATTTTATTCGATCCCAAGGAGTTGGATCGGCGGAATTGTTGGCTTCAATCAGAAGGGACCACACCACTGGCAGCCAAACAGCAATGCACAACATTAATAACTGCTGGGACTGTAATTTACATAACATTATAACGGGAACACTACTGTAATAAAACGTTGTGAATTCTGTGTTGTTGTTTCAGCGTGTTGTTGTGGGAAGAGCGCGTCTACTGGAGTTAAACATTGATTAGCTAGCTACATAACTTAGTTCAAGCTTCACTTGTGCATTTGCTTCATTTTGTGCAGATAAAACTTGTAATATTAAATTTATGAAGTATAAATATCTGATTAATCTCCATAAAGGATGTGTTTCGTTGAGGTAAATAATCCGCAGAGCTTTATTGTACTGATGATCAGCTTCAGCGCGAGCACTCAAAAAGTAACGCAAAACATTAATAACTATGATTGGGACCGTCTTCTTTTATGATATTATAATCATATATACTTGTAATATAATGTTGTGAATTCTTTGGGCTTAGTTGCTGTGTTTCGGAGTTACAGGATGAACACATCCACAACATGAGCTACTATTGACTACGTTAGTTCAAGTTCATCTGTGCGTGATTTTGTGCAAATACTAGTTGTAATATTATGTTTATCTTGTATAAATATATATGAATTACCCTATTTAGGATGTGTTCCGTTGAGTTAATTAACCTTCAGTTTACGGGTTTTGATTCTCTTCAGCTTCAGCGTGCGCAGCTCAAACAGCAATGATTAACAGTCATTAAAAATATTTACTGTAATATTAAAACTTTAATATTTTTCAAAGAAAAAAATGCATTATTTTTAATAACTAGCACTTATATTGTTCTCATGTTATTTTCATTAACACATGGTTTGATTAATAATAAGGATCACGAACAATAACAGACTTTTTCCTCAAATCATCTCATTTTGATAACATTACTGTATGAGCGCTGAATGAACACCCGTAAACTGAAGCGCTTTGCTAGAAGGTGAATTAACTCAACGGAACACATCCTACATAGGGTAATTCATATATATTTATACAAGATAAACATAATATTATAACTTATATTTGCACTAAATCATGCACGCATGAACTTGAACTAGTAACGTCGTCAGAATAGCTCCTCTTGTGGATGCGTTCATCCTGTAATAACACGCCGAAACACAGCAACTAGAATTCACAACATTTTAATACAATAGTGTATACAATTAAAATGTTATTAATATGACAGCCATAATCGTAGATAATGTTTTGTGTTGCTGTTTGAGCGCTCAGATGATCATCAATACAATGAAGCGCTGCTGTGTTAGTTGCCATCTCGGACACAAATATGGCGGCGAGCGTAGCGGAAGTGACGTCTTTGAAACCCATGGATAATCAGTGATATTGTCTACACTGGATACTGCGCAGAAGACAGCTTCCAGAATCTACACGAATTCAATGCTGGATTTGCACCAAGGCTATTACTGAAAGATGAAGCAGTTCCCACTTTAAAAGCAGAAGCCGCTGTTTATGGGCCCCAAACTGTAAGTATGTTTTATTGTTTGTACTTGTCTTTTAAATGTATTATGTTGCTATTTTTTGGTTGCACCAAGGACGTAAACAAAGACCAATGTGTTTTAGCTTCGCTAGCCAGTAAGCTAAATTCTATTGCATGCTTCAACAAATGCCAACAAACACCACATTTTTACTGAAACATCAGATCAGTCACATCAAAATGGGCAGAATTAAACACAATTTACAGTATAGAGACTAAACTGAAGAAGAATTGGATTTTCTTACACAGTACACACAAATATGCATATAAATATATAAATGTTCAGCTATATGAATTTAACATGAAAACATGAGTATTTATTTGAAATTATTAGTACTTACAGAAGTGTCTCTAGGTTATACTGTGGAGAATTCTTTATAGCAGTGAGCAGTTCACATCCTGAACCTCCTAGTTTATTCCAAGTCAGATCCAGTTGTCTCAGATGTGAGGGGTTTGATCTCAGAGCTGAAGCCAGAGTGGAACAACCATCATCTGTGACACTACAACACCTCAACCTGTACAGAACAAAGACACACTGTTGTTGGGGATAGAGACATGCGGTACTGCTGCTGCTACTAGTTAGCACTGGAAATAGCAATTGATTAGTTGGTTAAAACTATTTCCAGTCAGTATTTTATTTACACATTTTACTTTATATTTTTACCAAACATTTTAAGAAACAAAATAAAAAATATTTAAAAAGTTGGAATGGATGAAGTTTAATTTCACATCAGGTCTTGAATGCTGCTTCTCCCTTTCATTTGTGGTGCACACTGAAACATTTCATATTGTAAGATGAATAAAATGATACATTATTTACATTTCATTAACTTTTGTTAATTTACACCTTTATCAATATCCAGCGTTGTCTATATTTAGCACTAGCATGACCTTTGAAGAGATGGTGCTTTTTGTAGAGCTATCTAGTGCAAGTGATAAATCTTGCTTGACATTTGTGCTGGCTACTGTATACAGGCCACCAGAGCACCATACAGACTTTATCAAAGAATTTGCTGATTTTCTATTGGAGTTAGTACTGGGTGCGGATAAAATACTTATTGTTGGTGATTTAAATATCCATGTAGACAATGAAAAAGACACATTGGGATTGGCATTTATAGACATTCAAAACTCTATTGGAGTTAGACAACACGTGTCAGGACCCACTCATTGTCGTAATCATACTTTAGATCTAATATTGTCACATGGAATCAGTGTTGATGCTGTTGAAATTCTGCAGCAGAGCGATGACATCTCAGATTATTGTCTAGTCTCGTGTATACTTCATTTAGCTAAGGCTGCAAAGCCAACTCCCTGTTACAAATATGGTAGAACTATCACTTCTACCACTAAAGATTCCTTTATGAATAATCTTCATAATCAGTTTCATCTCCTTAGCATCCCAGATAGCTTAGAAGAACTTCTTTTTTCTAGCACTTTAGACACAGTTGCTCCTTTGTGCTTAAAGAAGATTAAAGAAAATAGTCCAACACTGTGGTACAACGAGCACACTCTGGCCCTTAAAAGAGCAGCCAGAAAAATGGAGCGCAGCAGGAAGAAAACAAAACTAGAGGTTTCATTTCGTGGAGAGAGCAAGATTGCATACAGAAAGGCCTTAACTGCTAGATCTGCTTATTTTTCAACCTTCTTTGAAGAAAACAATCACAACCCTAGGTATTTATTTGATACAGTGGCTAAATTAACGAGAAATAAAGCTTCAACCCCAGACGTTTTCCAACCGCACAGCAATAATGAACTTCTTTACTTACAAGATTGATAATATTAGAGAGAAAATTATAACTATGCAACCGTCTACTACAGTATCACATCAGACATCAGTGCATTTTATTTTCCCTGAGGAAAAATTCCATTCATTCATTGCTATAGGAGAGGAAGAATCGTCTAAACTCGTTAAATCATCTAAATCAACAACATGTATGTTAGACCATATAACATTATGCTATTGAAAAAGATGCTTCCAGAGGTCATAGATCCTCTTCTTAAAATCATTAATTCATCTTTGTCACTAGGATACATACCGAAAACTTTTAAGCTGGCTATTATTAAACCGCTTGTTAAAATAACGCAACTTGTTCTCACAGAATTAGTCGATTACAGGCCAATCTTGAATCTACCTTTTCTGTCAAAAATACTAGAAAAGGCAATATCCTCACAACTATGTTCCTTTTTAGAAATAAATAGTATCTGTGAGGATTTCCAGTCAGGATTTAGACAGTACCATAGTACTGAGACTGCTCTCATTAGAGTTACAAATGATTTGCTCTTATCATCTGATCTTAGTTGTATCTCGCTATTAGTCTTGATCTTAGTGCTGCATGTGACACTATTGACCACAACATTCTTTTGAATAGACTCAAAAATTATGTTGCCATTAGTGGAATTGCATTGGCATGGTTCAAAACTTATCTGACCGTTATCATTTTGTAGAAGTAAACGAAGAGATGTCATATCGATCACAAGTTTAGTATGGAGTACCACAAGGCTCAGTACTAGGACCGCTGCATGTTCACTAGTGTTCACATTTGTGCTGATGATACTCAGCTCTATATTTCTTCGCACCCTGATGAAACTTACCAATTCACAAAACTAAAGGAATGCATAGCTGATATAAAAAATTGGATGACTAGTAATTTCCTACTACTTAATTCTGAAAAAAACAGAGATTCTAATTATTGGACCAAAAACCTCTGCATGTAATAACCTAGAATACTGTCTTAACACTTGGTGGATGTTCTGTCAAGTCTTTGTTGTCGTTTAGGAACCTGGGTGTGGTTTTTGATACCAATCTTTCATTTGGAAGCCATGTTTCTACATCTGTAAAACTGCATTCTTATATCTTAAAAACATATCTAAATTACGACACATGCTCTCAATGACAAATGTGGAACAGTTAGTTTATGCCCTCAAATCTAGATTATTGTAATGCTCTACTGGGTGGTTGCCCTGCATGCTTAATAAACAAACTACAGCTGGTCCAAAACGCAGCAGCTAGAGTTTTTACTAGAACCAGGAAGTATGACCATATTAGTCCGGTTCTGTCAACACTACAGTGGCTCCCTATTAAACACTGTATAAATGTTAATATCTTGCTAATTACTTACAAAGCACTAAATGGTTTAGCTACCCAGTATTTGAGTGAGCTCTTAACGCATTATAGACCTTCACGTCTTTTGCCATCTCAAAATTCTGGCCAGTTGATAATACCTAGAATATCAAAATTGACTGCTGGCAATAGATCCTTTTCCTATTTTGCACCTAAACTTTGGAACAGTCTTCCTAACACTGTCCTGGAAGCAGACACACTCTGGGCCCTATCATACACCCGGTGCCAGATGCGATGCAAGTGTTTTTTGCTAGTTTCAGCCCGACACAGTTATCATTTTCACATCCTGTGCCATGTTGTTTCAATAGCAAATGCATTTGCTCCAATTTGTGCGCCCATGGGCGTGCTGGTCTGAAAACGAGGTGTGTTCAGATGCATTGTTGGTGTGTTACTACTTTGTTATTTAAAGAGCGCATTAGTAATATGCACCTATATGCAGGTGCACAACGCACGTACATGCTTATTACACATACAGGGAAGTGCAGCAGTACACAAACATGCTAAATATCAAAAATAAACTAAAATGTATTTTTAAAAATAAAACGTGCATAAAGATAAAATGCGTTGGTGGAATCCGGCTTTTCCCATAGATGGTGCTTTAACCTTTAACCTTTTTACACGCTTTAACCTTGCGCACAAGCAGATCCGTTTCCTCACTATAGAAGTGTTCAGTTTTTCGGCTTGCAATGAATCCGCCATGGCGCGAGCACACAGAGATGAAACTCTGATTGGTTTATTGCATGTTACACTCAAAACACACCCATTACTCATTATGAGAATAGGGACAACCCCTTTAGACCACGCGCTGGGCGCACCGACCATTTTTTCCTGTTTTTAAAATAGTAAAAGTGGATTCGGACATGGCCTAAGTGCACCTGTGCTGTGGACTTTAGACCAAATTTTACATAATTTGAATTATAGAAATTGATAATGTGTTTTGTGTATGCAAGGTTAAAGAGATGTTTTTATTCTAGATTTAAACTGACAAGGGGCCCTATTTTAACGATGCCCTATTTATGGGTCAGCCAGAACTGGGAACACTTTCCATAACACCTGATGTACTCGTTACATCTTAAGATTTATGATGTCTATGCTAATATTAGTCCCTTTGTTTATCCCGAAGTTTACCGTAGTCTGCCAGATCCAGACCGAATCCAGATCAGCCTGCACCTACACATGACGACAACGCAGCCCTAAAGTGTCAACTAATGTCACTTTGTAAAGAAAGACTACGTGCCTGTGCACATATTTATTCAAACGTGCATGCCTATAGACTTAAACGTAATTATAGACTTACATGTAATACACATGTGCATGCCTTCACCGTTTTCACAGATTCACATTTTTTAAGTTTACACAGAGATGACAACGGTTTCAAAACTTTTAAAAAACTTGCACTTTGGAACATATTTCAAAGTTTATGTTCTCAAGACACCAAACACCTTTGTCGTGCAAATGAACGGCCAGGACACATTAAAGTTTTCGGTTTTCAGTTTAAACAGTGTTGTGTAATAACTTAATAACTAAGGATATTTACAACGGAAATGAATCAATCAAACACTTACTTTAGCTGGACGATAATTTTTCTAGAGCTGCTGTAAAGCCAAAACAATCTCTGTTCCATTAATTTCCTATTATTGCTGTGAAGCTGCTTTGAAACAATCATAGGCCTTGTAGATGTATTTTGTAAAGATGACAATTGTAAAATTGAAATTGACAAGCAGTTTACATACTTTTTTTTGGTTTGTTTTGTTTTTGTCAAAAATGACCAAAAGCATTTTTGCTAAAAACATAATTATCTGATTTTTCCTATTCTGTGAATGATGGACAGTTTTCATGCAACACAACACCTGGTTATTGTACTAACCTTTACTCTGTACTTTGTTTACAATAGACTATTAGATTTGCTCTTGTTGAAAACATCTGAATACGTGATGCAGTTCAATAAATATGCCTGTTTGACAACATTCCAATTTTAAAAAATGTAAAAAGAGAGAAAGAAAAAGTTAATTTTAGACTTTTTTTTTTTAAACAGTGTTGGCAACCAAAATATTTTTTTACAGTGTATTTTATTGGGTTTTTAATTTTTAATCAAACATATTACACTTTGGTTTTTACCACTGCTGTGATGTTTCACAACAAAATTATATTAAATTCAATCACATTCCTAGTTGTGAGATGATCTTACCCCAGTATCTCCAATTTACAGAGAGGATTCTCAAGTCCAGAAGAGAGAAGCTTCACACCAGAATCACCTAGTTTATTCTCAGACAGATCCAGTTGTCTCAGGTGTGAGGGGTTTGATCTCAGAGCTGAAGCCAGAGCAGCACAACCTTCATCTGTGACACTACAACACACCAACCTGTAGAGAACAATGGTGCACACTTCACTCAGATCAGAACACACTTTTCAGATCGTTCTGAAATTGGCATTTAATACAATAATAGCAATATATACACATTACAGTGTGATGTGCTGTATTTGTATTTGTTAAACTTTTGTCAAATTTGTTCACCTCCCACCTTCCCCATAACTTAAATAAAATAGTCAGATCTGCGCTAATCACGTTAATGACATATTTTGGATTCATAACAGTAAATTTCACAGAAAGATGATGAGTTTGATGAGCACTAAATTTTTATTTTTAATAAACAATTTTTTTTATTTCCCCATATAATCTGCTTCTGTTTTACTTAAAGAGAATTTGTTGTAGCTGACAGCCTTGTGGGCAGCGTTCTGACACACAGTGGACCGAAGCTTGTATCCCAGGCAGTTCCTGGTGCTTTCTGATCCCAACCCCTCCTTTCTCCTACATTGCTTCCTTAAATCTTAAAAAAGAGAGAATTTGTCTGAGCACCAGACCATGTGTGATTCTCACCCGAGTATCTTCAATTCACAGTCAGTATACTCGAGTTCAGAAGAGAGAAGCTTCACACCAGAATCCCCTAATTCATTCTCAGACAAATTCAGTTCTCTCAGGTGTGAGGGGTTTGATCTCAGAGCTGAAGCCAGAGAAGCACAACCTTCATCTGTAACACCACACCACACCAACCTGTAGAGAACAAAGACTCTTCACTCTCTCAGATCAGAACACACTTTTCAGATTGTTCCTAGGCATTTATACAATAATAACAATATATACACATTATAGTGTGATGTGCTGTATTTGTTAACTTTTCTCATATTTGGTCACCTCCCACCTTCCCATCACTTAAAAAAGTCAGATGTGCACTAATCACATTAATGACATATTTTGGATTCGTAACAGTAAATTTCACAGAAAGATGATGTGTTTGCAGCATTAAATTTTAATTTTAATAAATTTTTTGTTGATTTCCCCACATAATCTGCTTCTGTTTCACTTAAATAGAATTTGTTGTAGACTGATAGCCTTGTGGGCAGCGTTCTGACATAGTGACCTGAGCTCGTATCCCAGGCAGTTCCTGTCGCTTTCTGATCCCAACTCCCCTCTCTCCCACATTGCTTCTTTAAATTTTAAAAAAGAGAGAATTTGTATCAGACCATGTGTGATTCTCACCTGAGTATCTCCAGTTTACAATGAGGATTCTCAAGTCCAGAAGAGAGAAGCTTCATACCAATATCTCCTAGTTTATTCTCAGACAAATCCAGATGTCTAAGGTGTGAGGGGTTTGATCTCAGAGCTGAAGCCAGAGCAGCACAACCTTCATCTGTGACACTACAACACCTCAACCTGTAGAGAACAATGACACACTCTTCAATCTTTCAGATCAGAACGCGCAGATTAGATTAAAAAACGTAAGTAGTGACAGACCTTTTCTTCCATGATGTATATCAAAAAAGAAAAAATGTTAATTGGGGACTTGGTTTTATCCATCTGTTATTGATTAGATTTTGAGATGTGGGTGTTGCACTCAAAAGTGGAGGCAAATAAACGTGAGCTTACAGGGATGCATTTAAGGGGACTAAATTATTGGAGAAGTAATCTAAGAGAGAATTCTGTCATTTTTAGTGAAAGTTCCATATACAACATTTTTATTAAACATTGTTCAAAAAAATGTTAGATGTTAATTTTCAGTGACTGCAGTATCTGAGAAGTGTTTAACCATTTACAACTCATACTCAGTTAAGAGAACATTCTTACTCCAATAAATAGCAATCTGTGATGTGAAATGACTAGTGTGAGATCGCTTGGCAAGATATCATGACGTTTAGAAATACAGATATACACTCTAAACCCATATTTAACCCCCATGGGTCGGCCATCACGACAGCCTCACTCAGTCAAATTTTGTCATACAGACAAGTGTTATACATCATTCAAAACTGTTAAAGTATCTATTTTTATTTGTGTATACTCACAATAAATACTAAATGTTGTGCTTTTCATAAAATCAAGAAAAACATGATGCACATTCTACCGTCTCTCCCTCAATGAAGTCAATTCTGATATTTGTCAGATAATGAACTGTAACTTGCCACACAGACATGAGACATATGTCTAAACAGTCCCTACAGGATTTCGCAAATTTTTTTTGTGATTTTTGCAATCAAAATGACTGATTTTGTGGTGGTAATTTCCAGAAATTTGCAATGTTTTTTTTTTATTAAATACAACATTTACCATGCATTATGTTAGATGCACAGTAGTCATACATTGCAATAGAATAAACAAAATGCACAAATCTTGTTTATTGTGCTGTCTTGCGAAAAAAGGCTAGTCCAGACCTGTACTAGGCTATCTAGCTTTAATACCATGAACACTTACAGTGGGAAATGTGACCCAAATCTTACAGGTAAGCCACAGCAATAAGAAAATGCCTAATAATAAAAAGTTCTCAAATAATTAAGAATCAAGTAAACCAGTCAGCAATAAAATAAGAATAAACAAATTACAATAGGACAAAGTAATACAACATAAAGATACAGATACAAACAGTGCTTTAAGTTTAAGTACTGTTTGTTTTTCTCCTGTTGTTGTTTGATTAATATTAACGACACAGACAGAGGCGGGTATATATTAGGTTGCTTTCACTTTAAGACCTTCTGTAATGAGCGGATCCAACACTGACACACGTCCCAATTTTTTTCACTCAAGACATAACCACCAAGATGGACATTTAGGCATAATTAGCGCAAGCGCTGACAGGCGGCAAACGCATGCACAGAATCCGCAGCCAGTCGGTCAGTGTCAGAGCCGAATTGAGTTCGTGTAGCCTATACAGCACTTTTATCAACTCTAATTTAGTGCTATCAGGCATATCATACTTTTTATTTGTCATTCATCCATGTCGCGTAATCGCTTCACCCGGATGCGAGACGACAGGTGAGAAAGTATGGAACTTGAACGGGGCCAAATGTCTTTAAACGAAACGCGTGACTTTTGACCGTGTCAACACGCACTGTTTGTTCGCGTTAACGCGGCAATTTTTTACGTGTTTCTTTTGTATGTGTAGACATGCACATTCTGGTCGTGTTAATGCGTCATTTGTCGTCGCGTTACTTTAGTACATGGAAAGACGCACAGTTTTACCATGTTAAGACGACAAATTTGAACGTGTTTCTTAACGCGCACATTCTGTACATGTCGAAGTGTAATATATATATATATTTTTTTTAAAAGCAGACTTACCTTTAGATGTAGCCTAGGCTACATACATATTAATATAAAATATTAATTAATTGCTTAACTGACTACTGTGCTAGCGTAAAGTAGCCTTATGTTACAATGTAGCCTATATTAAGTAGGCTAAATTCTCAATATTATACAATTATTATAATTTATCTATATGGGTTATTGTTTGTTTTTTAAAGTTAGGCTATATATAATTTCTAAGTGTATGAAGGCTAATTTACACAGCACATATTTATAACTGAACACACACACACAAAGTGAACAAAGTGAACTTCACTTTCACATAGCCTAATAATGTTTTTGTAATTTGGTGTTTAGTTGGTTGTATAGTTTGTTTATACTGTTCTGTCTCTGTTTTGTTTCAACATCATATTGGCTGCTGCAGGCTGATGAGTTCTATAATAAAATGACTTCATTATATTTAAAATATGTTTTGATATTCATTTTATTTGTATTATTAATATTTTATTTACCCATAAAAATGTCTTTAGGAATCCATAAGTTATAGAGACAAGAATAATTTTGTGAAACCTTTGGGGGCAGTTTCCCAGACAGGGTTTAAGTTAAGACAGGAGTAGGCCTTAATCTGCTTAATCGTGTTTTTAAAAATAAAATGGCTTTCTGAAACACAGATTAAGTACAGATTACTAACAAACAGAAACTGAAACTGATGTGTGAATTTTTTTTATTTATTTTTTGCATTAAAATAATTGTCTTTTGGGTTTTTTTATGGCAGTCTTTTTTGCTGCCATTTATGCTTCTCGGTCCCATGCAATTTTAAGATTTTCTTGGTTCATTCCATATAGGCGACCTCTGTCACAGTTTGTTTTACAGTTTTTTCAAATTGCTTACACACTAAAAGAGTGACTTGAGGCTCACTCACTGAAACCATTCACTCATGTACAGAATCTTAAGACCAAGTCTGCAAAACTACAAGCACATTATATGCTTTACACACAGTTTGCAATAATACAACCTTTTTGCAAAACTCTAAACACAGTTCTCTACATTAGATATGTCATTCAAAACTAACAAAACCTTTTTTTGTCGGGGGTGGTGCATTGCCATTTACTGATGACCTATACAGCCAATGATCATGTGTGAAAACACTTATATATAAATTGATCACTTAGAAATCGACGCAGGACAACTTAAAAGGGCATGACAAATCATGACATAAGGCTGACATCACACACAAAACGTACCAATGTTCCCTCGATGTTTGTAAACGTGCATACCAGCATACCATCACGACATCCTTCATGAATAAACATGACATCTGATGTTTGTATACGTTTACCAACAAGGCCATACGTACCATCGCGTCACATATGCAAATATAGTCTCAAATACAACAATTTCATTGGCTGCTGTGTGTGTTGTCGCGTTGACGCGGACAAACAGTGAGTGTTGACACGGTCAAAAGTCACGCGTTTCGTTTAAAGACATTTGGCCCCGTTCGCGTTCCATACCTCTGGAAGCCACATCAAAGACTAGAATAACACAAGACGTGTCACTCGTATTGTTTTGAATGGGAGAAAGTGTAACGGAATAAGTCCCGCCTTCTAAATAGGAGCCAACGCCGACTGGTAAAGTCATCGCGTCACTGCAGCGGCCGTTAGAAGCACCGGTTTCTATAGAAACAGTCAGACGCGCGCCTCCGAAATGAGGCACTAGAGAAGCGCATTTAGGTCTGCGCATACGCATTAGCTTGATCCAGCCTAAAAAATACATTTTTTTTCTCATGATTCGAGCGTTTGGAAAAAAAAAATATGACATTGTCTGATTTCATTGGTGATTAAAAATATTAAATTTAATCGAAAGCTTGGCAAACAGCTTTGGAGAGTTTGATGTTTCCCCATTCAAAGAGATAGGAGTTGCACTTGCATGCCCGAGAGGCGTTTCAAAGATGTCCGCCGAGTGAAATGATTTGTCTTAAAGGAGCTCTATGTAAGATTTTTACTTTAACCCATTTGTGCCCAAATTTTTCTGAATGGTTTCATGCATATAGTCCTGTTAATAGTGTCCTATGTTAACATGTTCTGCATTTATTTTCCCCAGGTTTTTTTTTCTTTTTTCTTAAAAACGTGTTTGAATGTGCGGCAACTATAGTTGCCGGTGGGCAAATATGCTGTATGCACCCCTCAATGTAAAATTTGAATAGGAGGAGAACATTTATGCATCTAACTCAAAATAACTGCTTTCAACAGATCAATCAAAGTTGAAGAACATTCGATGTGAACACAAAACAGTTGCATCTAGCTTATAATCTCTTGAATATGAAAACAAAACAAACAACAAATCCATTTGTTTTAAAGTGGTAGAATATAGTGCAGAACAATGTGCAGCCATTAAGTTGCTCCAACAGAGCATTGTGAATCAAAATGTTAAATTACATTGTTCATTAGAAAAAATTACCTCTACATGTGACCCTGGACCACAAACCCAGTCATAAGTTGCACGGGTATATTTGTAGCAATAGCCAACAATACATTGTATGGGTCAAAACTATTGATTTTTTTTCTTTAATGCCCAAAATCATTAGGATATTAAGTAAAGATCATGTTCAATTAAGATAATTTGTATATTTTCTACTGTAAATATATAAAAAATTATATTTGTGAATGGATATACATTGTTAAGGACTTCATTTGGACAACTTTAAGGCAATTTTCTCAATATTTAGATTTTTTTTTTGCACCTTCAGATTCCAGATTTTCAAATAGTTGTATCTCGGCCAAATGTGACCAGTCACGGAAAGTAGGGACACAAGTCGGTTCTGGGGCATTTTGAGTTATTCTCCAAGCTTTCCAACGATGTGTAACACATGGAAATCTGATAATATTTGGAGAAGTTGTGGCCATTTGAAGGTAGGCACTTAAGAAAGCTCTATAGGGAGAAAAACGCCTTTACAGTTTCTGCAGTTCTCACCTGCTGGGAGTGACAATAGGGCTCATTTACATCTCATTTAGATAAGCCACACCCCCTGTAAAGCATCCCTCTGTAAAGCTGCATGGACCGCATACTATTAATAATAAAGGATAATGTGCATTGTAAATGTCAGTAATTTATCTTTTTTGAGTTTTATAAAAATGATTTAGAGATAACATGTTGCAAGACACTCCTTTAAAATCTGGCCATCATTTTTAATGTTATTATTTTAATGTTTATATAAAGAAAAAGTACATATTGATGCTAATTTTATTTGTTATTTGCTGGTTTTCTACATAAAACTTGGTGAATTGATTTCATTGTGTAGCATTAGGACTTTTTGAACAGGATTCTGTGATAACCGTGATCATTTTGGTCACTATAATCATGAAAT
>RJVU01032516.1:0-10030 GCA_003731715.1 Anabarilius grahami
GACCAACTCTCAATCTGTGTGCCGGAGGCTGCGCGCCGCACTGGACAGCGCTGAGAGAAAGCAAGCTATTACTGAAGCGCAGAACAGAATCGATTCAAGGGTCAAAGTCAATTAATCTTCATAACGCTTTTTACAATACAGATTGTTTCCAAGCAGCTTCACAGTGATAATAGGAAAATGAATACAAAGAGTTTGTTTTGGTTTTACAGCAGCTCTAAGATAAAGTTTATAGAGCTAAAGTTTTTGATTGAATCACTTTTGTTGTAAAAATCATATTAACTCAAATGACGCTTAAATGGCACCTTTTAACAGAAAACAGAACAGAAACAGAAACTTTTAATGCGTGCTTGCCGTTCATTTACATGTTTAGGGTAGACTATGAAATAACACTGAACAATAAAGCCAGAGATGAATATATATTTTTATATTTATTGCCATCTATTACCGTCATAAATGAATTAGTCAAATAAGGCTACCTTTTTAAAATAGCTATATCTTGTTAAATATATGGCTTATGCCATCTGTAAATTTAAAATCTTAAATTTAGTCAATACAATTATAGTTTGACACTATTTTGTTTCAGCAAAAGGCATCTTGCGCTGCAGAGGTGGCAATGCAGCATCTGAAGTTGCTTTTATTTGTATTTACAATGCTGCTCAGAGAGGTCCGTAAATACATTCACACAGCAGACCAAATAATACAATGACATTAATTTTGTTTTATACAAAATGCTTTGAACACAGAAATATGAAATAAATTACAAGATGAAACTAATATGAAATATCGCCAGTAGGTGGCAGCAAGTCACTGTGTTACTGAACGAGTCATTTTATTCAATCGATTCACTCGAAACGCTGATTCATTCAGTAATAAAAGGCTGTATGGCTGGTGAATCACTCAACCGATTTGTTCAAAGACTCGGATTCATTCACAAATTAACTACTATAGGCTACTCTGTGCGCCTTCTGATGTGAGTCGCACAATGATCTGTGACTTTGCTTTAGAAATTTAGCTGGCAGAAAAAATAAAACATTGTTTTGAGGGACATACTCAGGGTTAATGAAATAAACACGGTGTATTGCTCAAAACAACAGTCAGGACTGCTGATCTGCACTTCACTACAATGTAACACTCCCTCTGCGCTGTTCGTCGTGCATTTTTGTCACACATATTTCAAGAGTTGATCAGCTAAATAACACAGGCGGTGTGCCAAATAGGCTAGGGGTAGTTTTGACAGCAGATGCACTGTAAATAAATTAATATTTAATATGATAAACTAATTCCACTGCACGCAAATGTATTTGTAGGCAGAAGAAAGCTATGGCCTGTAGGGTTTGTGTCGAGCCATTCATTAATCTGGTTGTTTGATGAGATATAGACTTAGATGAAATGTCCGAGTTAAGAATCCATACAACTGTAACTGATGAACAATTCTGATGTGCGGAACTGAGAAAGAACTGCGGACAGAAGCTTGATCTTCACTGTAAATAAATTCTTTCTGCGCTGTCCAGTGCGTCGCGCAGCTCCAGCAGAGATTTTTAGAGTTGGTCAGCTAAATAAAACAGCTGTGTGCCAAATACATGGGCTAGGAGTATTGTGAGAGCAGATGCCACATAAATTAATATTTAATACGATAAATTAGTATTTCACGGCGCGCCGAATGTATGTGTACACAGAAGAAAACTCTGTCTAGCTCTGGCACGGGTTGTCAAGCCATTTATTACTAGTCTGGCTGTTTGATGAGAATGAGATTAAATGTAGTTGCAATAAACTCGTAGTTGCAATAAAAATGTAATAATCCGTACAAATGTATCGGATAGATATAGGCTACTATATATTCTGTTGCGCGGAGCTGATTCTGGAGGCCGTGCGAAGCATCGAGTATCTCCTGAACGGGTATCGGAGACTAGCAAGGACTTGGTGTTAAGCATAAGGGAAATGATGGATGAAATACAGTCAGACATTATAAGCAACTTCAACTCAAATGTGTCCGACACTGTAAAAAGAGAGATAACTGCAGTTCTGGAGCCTTTTAAGAGATGAAAGGGTTCGCTGGGAGAAAGTGTTACGAGCCTTGAACGTGCTGCTAATAATCACAGCGACCAATTGGTCGAGCTACAAGCTAATGTTAACAAGTTGACTGCTCAGGTGGAAAGTCTTTTCAAGAATTGAAACATTGAAAGATTGTTTTGAGGACATACTCAGTGTTAATGAAATAAACTCTGTGTATTGCTCAAAACAACAGTCAGGACTGCTGATCTGCACTTGAACTTCATTACAATGTAACCACATTGTCTATGCGCTGTTCAGTGAGTCGCGCATTTTTGGCACACAGATTTCAAGAGTTGATCAGCTAAATAACACAGGTGGTGTGCCAAATAGGCTAGGGGTAGTTTTGACAGCAGATGCAATGTAAATTAATTAATATTTACTATGATAAACTAATTCCAATGTATCGGATAGATATAGGCTACTATATATTCTGTTGCGCGGAGCTGATTCTGGAGGCCGTGCGAGGCATCGAGTATCTCCTGAACGGGTATCGGAGACTAGCAGTTCTGGAGCCTTTTGAGAGATGAAAGGGTTCGCTGGGAGAAAGTGTTACGAGCCTTGAACGTGCTGCTAATAATCACAGCGACCAATTGGTCGAGCTACAAGCTAATGTTAACAAGCTGACTGCTCAGGTGGAAAGTCTTTTCAAGAAGTGCGAGGACCTGGAAGGGTGTTCAAGGTGGAATAATATCCGTCTGGTGGGCTTACCTGATGGGTCCGAGGGCTCGCGCACCACTGAATTCATAGCGCATCTTCTTCAGGAGATATTGGGACTCGACAGCCAGCCCGTACTTCTGGAAAAGCGGAAAGCTGCCTCGCCCCCATTCATCATCAAGGTCAACAGCTTTCAAGTTCAAAGCCAAATTCTGCGTTGTGCATGGCAGTCATCGCCTCTTCTTTTCAATGGAAAGAAGCTCTCCATCTTCCCCGACTTCGCTCCATCTGTGGCCAAGAAACGGACTGCTTTTGCATCGGTGAAGAAAGAACTTCACTCATGTCCTAACGTCAAATTTGGGCTCCGTTTCCCGGCGACCTTACAGATTACTTTACCTGGAGGTGAAGTGCACAGGTTTGAGGACCCCAATTTGGCTTTAGTCTTTGTAAGGAAAAACATTAAGAAATAAGCTGTTTGGCAGCACGCTGCTTGATGTGACAATGTTCTAACTTTTCAGCAACAATGGCACGTCACGACGCAAGTCTTTTTCCTTAGTTTCAATGTTATATGTTTGTGGCAGCCGTTACAGTCTTTATTGAAACGTTATTACTACATAACTCAGTACTCTATTTCTTCATTTCTGTTGGTTTACTTGAATGAATGCTTTGCACAAAGTTATAGTTTGGAAATGTCGCACTTCCTTGTACACCAGATTAGTTGTAAGTTCTGTGAGCTTCTACAGCTATGATGTGGCGAGATGTTTTGTTTAGTGGGGGAATAAGCACGCATCTTGTTTGGGAAGATGCTTCAGCCAGGGAGGGTGGGATGTTGAGGGGCATATACATGGGGTTGTTTTTAAATGCTAGTTCAAGTGTTTTTTTGTTTTGTTTTTTTGCAGTCAGGTGTTTTTTATGTTTCAACATACTGTTCCATGCTGTTACTTAGGTTGTATAGTTTACTCCTTACCTGATTAATTTGTGGTTTTGAGTTATGCTTCATGCCTTATCCTAGAACTGTATTACTGTCCAATGGGAGTGTTATAAATGTTGTCAGTTTTAATTGTAAAGGTCTTAATAATCCTAATAAAAGAAGCAAAATTCTGCACCATCTGTCCCGCTTAGATGCTCACATTGCCTTTTTACAGGAGACCCATCTGAGAGTAAGAGACCAGTACAGGCTGGGAGGAGGTTGGGTGGGGCAGATGTTTCATTCCTCATTTCCTGGGAAATCCTGAGGTGTAGCTATTCTACTACTTAAATCTATTCCATTTGTACACTCTAAAGTGATCACTGATCCCTCAGGTAGATTTGTTATCGTTACTGGGCAAATTTATAATGTCAGTATTGTTTTAGCTAATGTGTATGCCCCTAATTGGGATGAGAAATCCTTTTTCAAACGTTTCTTTTCAACACTTCCAGATTTATCATCTCATTACCTAATTCTTGGAGGTGACTTTAATTGCTGTCTTAATCCACATCTGGATCGCTTCTCCTCTAACTTTTCTCCTCTGTCCTCTTCCAAATCTGGCTGACTGCAGATATGAAACTATTGTTCTTTCTGATCATGCTCCAGTTTGTTTAAATATTTATTTTGAAAGCGTCATTAAGTCACACACCCCATGGCAATTTAATAAAAGGTTACTTTAAAATGAGGACTTTATTTGTTTTATCAATAAAGCAAATTGCAGCAAATTGATTTTTTTATTATTGTAAACAAAACTCCAGAGATTTCTGCTGCTGTTTTGTTGGAAAGTTTAAAAGCTTACGTTGGGGGAGAAATAATTTCATATACTGGATACGAGAGGAAACTGAGGATGGAAAAGTTATCTATATTGGCGAAGCAAATTTCTCAGCTAGATAATTTATATGCCAAGTCCCCGTTCCCAGATATATATATACTCAGATTGTCTTTGCAATCTGAGTTAGATATTTTTATGACTCAGTGTACAACTGAACTTCTGCTCAGAGCAAGGTCTACATACTTTGAACATGGTGATAAAGCTAGTAGACCTTGCTCTGAGCAGAAGTTCAGTTGTAGTCGTAGTTTTGCTCGGGTTACATTCACAGTTTTTCCTCTCCTACCTAACTAGGGCTGTCACGGTATTAGATTTTTCACACCACGATTATTGTGGCCAAAAAATTTCACGATATCGATATATCGTGATATTTATAGAATCCTTGGGGGAGGAGAATTTATCAGTCTAAATCATTTTTACTTTGTTTATTTAGTTTTTCTCTTTCAGGGTAGCTGCACATTTTTTAAAGTCAAATTTAAGGCTTTTTAAGACCTGAAGAAATAAAAATTAATACTAGCCTATACATTATGGCTGTTACCAATCAAATGAAATCATTATCAACAAAATCCATCTTTGCAATACAGAGGTGACACAGAATGAGAAGTGGCATTAAAATATTTACACAGCATTTACAATTTGTCTACATAAATTTAATTCAGTATTTAAATGTTTTTTTTTTTCTAATTTTAACTTTTTTAATTAAAATGTCCCTTAAAGGTGCTACAGAGGATGTTTTGTTTTATACATTTTTGCAATATTACTTGAAACTGTCTTTACTAACTGATAAAAGACTATTTATTAGGTGCACTGAAAGGAATAATATTAATATACATCATCTGTGCACGAGGTAGGGCTTTAAAAACATCAGCCAATCGTTTACGCAATCATCGCATAAACGATTGGCCCTCTGGCTTGTCAATCACTGCCATGACGTTCCTTGTGAGAGACGTGCGCACTTCAGTAACTTTCCACAGGCACCGCATGCAGTGTTTTTGTCAGAAGTAACAACCGCAGATTATGAGTTACCTGCGGTGAGTCCGACATAATGAATCCACTAACACGACACCGCGAATGCCGGTGGTAAACAAACACTCGTGTTCCAATACTCGTGCACGGGTTTTGGGAGGCGTTCCCTCGAAATGAGCTGTGAAGGAGGGGGGTTGTTCTTACGCATGCGCTCATTTCAAAAACTCACTAACAATCTTTGGTTTCTCAGTCAACGAAAAGATCCTCTGTATCACCTTTAAATATGAAACTAAACTGCCAGTAGGTGGCAGCAAGTCACTGTCTTAATGAGTGAGTGAGTCAACCGATGTGTTCAAATGACTGATTCATTCAGGAACGAAGCTCAGATTCATTCGTTCTAAACGCGATTCAGTCAGTATAACAAAAAAATTTCTGTTGTACGGGGGCTCTGTTCTGCTGTTCATCATTTTGAAATTATCGTTGGTGAAATAAAGGGAAAAAAACAATATTAACAATACTGTGTCTAAAATGTAATTCACATTGTTCATTTAACAATAAGTTGAAGGAACATTGCATTTGTGCTGATTTGGGGAAAACGGCATTCTTGCTCGTGTGATATTGTAATACAACTACATCTTATAAACTTTAGAAAAGGATCCTCAACAGGGTACATAGATCATCTATATGTGCCAGACACTCACTCATTCAGTTTAAAGTTGTGCATCATGTGTATTATACAAAAGCTAGATTTGCAAAAATGTATAAAGATGTTTCTCCAGCATGTGACATATGCTGTCAAACTCCAGCAAACCTTATTCATATGTTTTGGTTTTGCCCTTCACTTTTTAATTATTGGTCTAATATTTTTGAAACATTATCATTTATTACAGGGGAAAGATTTGAGCCGAATGCTGACACTGCTTTGTTTGGAGTTTGCTCTGCAGTATCATCCTTGTCTAATCGTAAACAAGATGCAATTGCCTTTATCACTCTGCTGGCTAGGAGACTAATATTGATGAATTGGAAGTCCAAAATTCCCCCTTCACATTCTCATTGGCTATCAGATGCTTTTTTTATTTTATTAAATTAGAAAAGATACGATTTTCCCTGAAGAAATGTTCAAATAAGTTTTGGAAGTTCTGGAGTCCATTCTTTCAGTATATTAATGAGACTAATTTCTCACTCAGTCATTAGGACAGTCGGGCCTGGCAGGTTTGGAGTAAGACTTGGTTTATGATGGTTGTATTACAAATGTCATAAACAGCTTGAACAACTGACATTAATCTTTGTTTAAGATAATTTTTTTATTTTTATTTATTTATTTATTTTTTATTAATATTGGAACACTGTATTTTTCTATGCTAGTCTTATTTGTGTTTATAATTAATAATTTAAAAAAAACCTGAAAAAAAAAAAAACGAGAAAACAAATAATCTGAAGGTACACGGACCGGTGTGGTTATGCTAGGAGAATTTATCTTCCACTGCTTCTCTCCCCTGTGGCCTTCCGCAAGGCTCTATTTTGGCCCCTCCCTCTTTTCATTATATATGTTACCTCTGGGATCTATTTTTAGAAAACATGGAGTGTCATTTCACTTTTATGCCGATGATACTCAAGTCTATTTACCTTTCATGAAAAATTATCCACTGGCCATGACTGCTTTTTTTTATCCTGTCTAGAGGAGGTTAAATCCTGGTTATCTCAATTTTTAATCCTTAAATGAGGAGAAAACCGAAGTAATTGTTTTTGGCCCTTCAGAAAATATGAAAGCATTTAATTTTGACCTGGGATCCCTATCAGCTTTTAGGTCTTCACAGGTACGTAATCTGGGTATTATTTTAGATGACTCATTAAAATTCGATAAACAATAATTCGATTTCCACTGTGATTGGGTCCGGTTTTCATCAACTCCATACACTACCATTCAAAAGTTTGGGGTCACCCAGACAATGTTGGGTTTTCCATGAAAAGTCACACTTTTATTTATCAAATGAGTTGCAAAATGAATAGAAAATATAGTCAAGACATTGACAAGGTTAGAAATAATGATTTTTATTTGAAATAATAATTTTCTCCTTCAAACTTTGGTTTCGTCAAAGAATGCTCCATTTGCAGCAATTACAGCATTGCAGACCTTTGGCATTCTAGCTGTTAATTTGTTGAGGTAATCTGGAGAAATTTCACCCCACGCTTCCAGGAGCCCCTCCCACAAGTTGGATTGGCTTGATGGGCACTTCTTGCGCACCATACGGTCAAGCTGCTCCCACAACAGCTCAATGGGGGCAGTCGTGGCCTAATGGATAGAGAGTCGGACTTGTAACCCAAAGGTCATGGGTTCGAACCTCAGGTCCGGCAGGGATTGTCGGTGAGGGGAGTGAATGTCCAGCGCTCTCCCCACCCTCAATACCACGACTGAGGTGAGACCCTTGAGCAAGGCACCGTACCCCCAACTGCTCCCCGGGCGCCGCAGCAATGGCTGCCCACTGCTCCGGGTGTGTGTTCACGGTGTGTGTGTTCACTGCTGTGTGTGTGCACTTGGATGGGTTAAATGCAGAGCACAAATTCCGAGTATGGGTCACCATACTTGGCCACATGTCACTTCACTTCACTTCACTTCACTTCACTTCACTTCAATGGGGTTGAGATCTGGTGACTGCGCTGGCCACTCCATTACAGATAGAATACCAGCTGCCAGCTTCTTCGCTAAATAGTTCTTGCCTAATTTGGAGGTGTGCTTTGGGTCATTGTCCTGTTGTAGGATGAGATTGGCTCCAATCAAGCGCTGTCCACAGGGTATGGCATGGCGTTGCTAAATGGAGTGATAGCCTTCCTTATTCAAAATCCCTTTCACCTTGTACAAATCTCCCACTTTACCAGCACCAAAGCAACCCCAGACCATCACATTACCTCCACCATGCTTGACAGATGGCGTCAGGCACTCTTCCAGCATCTTTTCAGTTGTTCTGCATCTCACAAATGTTCTTTTGTGTGATCCAAACACCTCAAACTTCGATTCGTCTGTCCATAACACTTTTTTCCAATCTTCCTCTGTCCAATGTCTGTGTTCTTTTGCCCATATTAATCTTTTCCTTTTATTGGCCAGTGTCAGATATGGCTTTTTCTTTGCCACTCTGCCCTGAAGGCCAGCATCCCGGAGCCGCCTCTTCACTATAGACGTTGACACTGGCATTTTCCGGGTACTATTTAATGAAGCTGCCAGTTGAGGACCTGTGAGGCGTCTATTTCTCAAACTAGAGACTCTAATGTACTTGTCTTCTTGCTCAGTTGTGCAGCGGGGCCTCCCACATCTTTTTCTACTCTGGCTAGAGCCTGTTTGTGCTGTTCTCTGAAGGGAGTAGTACACACCGTTGTAGGAAATCTTCAGTTTCTTGGCAATTTCTCGCATGGAATAGCCTTCATTTCTAAGAACAAGAATAGACTGTCGAGTTTCACATGAAAGTTCTCTTTTTCTTTCCATTTTGAGAGTTTAATCGAACCCACAAATGTGATGCTCCAGATACTCAACTAGCTCAAAGGAAGGTCAGTTTTATAGCTTCTCTAACCAGCTAAACTGTTTTCAGCTGTGTTAACATAATTGCACAAGGGTTTTCTAATCATCCATTAGCCTTCTAACACAATTAGCAAACACAATGTACCGTTAGAACTTTGGAGTGATAGTTGCTGGAAATGGGCCTCTATACACCTATGTAGATATTGCATTACAAACCAGACATTTGCAGCTAGAATAGTCATTTACCACATTAGCAATATATAGAGTGAATTTCTGATTAGTTTAATGTTATCTTCATTGAAAAAAAGTGCTTTTCTTTCAAAAAAGTGACCCCAAACTTTTGAACGGTAGTGTATACTTGCAAAAATTAAACAGTTCATCACTGATAAGACTCTGGAGATGGCGGTACATGCTTTTATTACGTCACGTCTCGATTATTGTAACTCATTATACTGTGGTTCATTGGTTGCCTGCTCAATTTAGAATACTTTTACATCTTATTGTTTGTTTTTAAATCTTTACACAATCAAGCACCCAGCTACCTATCTGAATTGCTGCATCAGTAGATCCCCTCGAGAAGCCTAAGATCTGGTGACCAGAACCGTACTCGGTTACTAACGTAACCTCGGTTCCCTGAGATACGGAACGAGTACTGCGTATGGGGAAAAGTCTCCCTTTTTCCCCGTTACTGAAGCCTTTTTCAATAACGCAATGCAACTGCACCGTCATTGGTTCACTCATAGACAAGTTGTTGAACCAATGACGGCGCGGCATGGCCGCGCAGCCTATGGCGTCAAGCGCGCGAACCTTCCCGCCGAAAGGGGCGGGGTTAGGGAGTATATAAGCAGGCGTTGCGCCATAGGATTTCAGGTCATACGACTGAAGCGACGACACTGAAGCCGCAGCCTTGTGGCACGGCAAGTAACGCAGTACTCGTTCCGTATCTCAGGGAACCGAGGTTACGTTAGTAACCGAGTACGTTCCCTTTCGATACGGAACGAGTACTGCGTATGGGGAACGAATTCAACCGCGCCGTGCCACGGCAGGGAAC
>RJVU01032893.1:0-67189 GCA_003731715.1 Anabarilius grahami
GAAAAATGCATTTTACAAAATGGCTGCTGCAAGGAATCAATCCACATGTTTTCAATCATGATAAATTCACTAAATCAAGTAGTTTAATCCATTTGTATTCTAGTTTTTTATAATTCCCTAGCAATAAAGTAGGTCACACCAGTGACTTCAACTAAAAGCTTCATATGAAATTATGATTTTATAATAAAAATTTCTGATAATTGAAAAGAGATAGTGGACTTTCCATTGGCCTTTCTTCGCTGATCTTCAGGAAACAGGAAGAAGGAAGTCAAGTGATGTCATCAGTGTGATTTTTTTCTTTCAAAATAAGAGATTTTTGTTAAAGGTAACACCAGTGACACAACTCCAGGGGACCACTACATTCATTAAATATTTTATAATATTTATTTAGCATTTGTTTTTTTTATGTCATTTACATTATATATTTGATAGTTTCATATTAAAATATATAAAAAAAAATGTTATCCTAAAGTGTTTTTCAAGTGTAATGTTTCTGTAAAGTCTAGGGACAGAAAAGTGGACGTTTCTGTAGAATGACCCACCAGTACCTGTATAATTTTTATTTATTTATTTATTTTATTACTTTTTTATGTCCTGTAAAAATGATTATATCTTGAATATCTTGTTACCATGATGTAAATCTACATTGTAAACCCTAATACTCAAAATGATTAATTGGTTTGAGTAGGACAAACATAAATTATACAAATTAGTTAAGTCAAATTAACTTTTATGAGTATTTAGCACTTTCTTTTTCTTTCAAATTCACAGAACTGATATATTTTAAGTAAACTGAACTGTTTCATTGTTTTTAGTTTTATGAATAATTTTTTTTTAATTTAGACAAACTTAAAGCTGCTGTCTGTAAGTTTTGCCTCTTTGTCGCCATCTCTGTTTGTAACCTGCAATTCCAGTCATATGCGGAATTATCATCTTTACGGGCGTTGTGCATCTGCACGGCTCCTCGGCACGAAAGAATCTAACGTTTGCTGTCAGTCACCATACGGTGTGGATCCTGTACTTCGGAATCACTTGAAGTATGACCAAAGTAGGAATTTTCACCAGAAAATGTCATCTGAACAAGTAAGTAACATGTCTGCCACTTTTGTTCTGACCAAATGAGGGGAAAAGCATTAGCCTACAATAAATCACGCTGCCAATGGTGATTTAACCTAACGATTGTTCAGCTCATATCGCATCAAACCGTGCAAATTATTATTGTTATACTTTGTTCTCAAATTGTTAATGTTAACAACATCAGCATTATGTGACTATGTTTTCAGTGTGTATTAGCGTTACCTGTAGATTTCAATTTCTGTAGCCACTCCACAGTCCAAAGTCTTTTGCTTTTGCCTACGGGTGAATCTCCAGTTGTCACTGATGATTGTCATTTGGACCTTTCTGTATTACAATTCGCCATCAAAATGATAAGTTTAATTATTTCAGCTGCTGTGAGAAAAGGCTATAAATGATCCACTACCAGCAGCATCCCATATGCATAGTCTAGCTGGGACTCCTTCCTTTCTGTTTACAGATGTGATGTAATGACGCAAAGACAAACTGCTGCATGCTCAAATTTCCCGCGGAAATCCACCAGTATAATTTTATTATAAAACATTATTACAAGCTTACTGTTGTAAATCGGGCTAAGGTAAGGAGATCGTTTTGAACACTGGCTGGTTATTTACTTGCTCAAAAATTTATTTTGGATAATTTATTTAAAAGGTTGTTTTTTTTATAAGGTGGGAGATTTAGTAGCGAGATTTAGCAATTGAAGAGTTCAGATGCAAAAGCCTCTAAGTGCCGTCTGAAATTTTCTTCTAAAATTAGCATTTTTATCAAGCTTGTATGTTTATGTTCAGTTATTTCACTTAAATGGCAATGAAAATGACCTATTAATTGACATTAAAGTGAAATTACTGAACCTAAACATACGAGCTTGATAAAAATGCTCATTTTAGAAGAAAATTTCAGATGGCACTTAGAGGCTTTTGCATCTGAACTCTTCAATTGTTTTGTTATGCTAATTTAAGAAGGTTTTATGTGGGTTTTTGGAGAGTTACCATCATGGTGACAAGAGGTGTATGCGGTTTGAGAACATGTATGTTAAATGTTTTATATTGCTGTACTCATTCAGCAAGTGCTATAACATGCTATTGTTAACATGCAAGCAAATTAGCAAGTTAGCATTTTTTTTAAATAGCTTGTTATAGCTAGCTAAGTTTCCCCTAATTAAAATGTTTATGTTGAGATTACGAGATAATTTTAAGTTAAATGTATGAATTAGTTTACTCAAATATTTAAATTTAGTAACAATTAAAATTTATACAAAATAAAATTTGTACAAAATAAAATCTGCCAGTTCTGCTTACTTAAAGGTGCCCTAGAATTAAAAATTTTATTTACCTTGGCATAGTTGAATAACAAGAGTTCAGTACATGGAAATGACATACAGTGAGTCTCAAACACCATTGTTTCCTCCTTCTTATATAAATCTCATTTGTTTAAAAGACCTCAGAAGAACAGGCGAATCTCAACATAACACCGACTGTTACGTAACAGTCATCAGACTAGGTAAGCAAGCAAGGACAATAGCGAAAAATGGCAGATGGAGCAATAATAACTGACATGATCCATGATATTTTTAGTGATATTTGTAAATTGTCTTTCTAAATGTTTCGTTAGCATGTTGCTAATGTACTGTTAAATGTGGTTAAAGTTACCATCGTTTCTTACTGTATTCATGGAGACAAGACTGTCGTTATTTTCATTTTTTAAACACTTGCAGTCTGTATAATTCATAAACACAACTTCATTCTTTATAAATCTCTCCAACAGTGACAGTGTGTAATGTTAGCTTTAGCCACGGAGCACCATCAAACTCATTCAGAATCAAATGTAAACATCCAAATAAATACCATACTTAAGCCGCAGTCACACTAGACTTTGAACGTGCGAAATTTCTTCGGATGCTGTTACCGGTCGTGATATGACGTCACGGTCTACAACGTCTTTTTTATAAACATGAATTCAACACATAACTTAAAGTAATACATTCAAAATGTAAAAATATAGAACCTACTCGACTTTACTGCAAAAATATAATTCTTTTAATTCAGCCAAGAGGTCATGCCGTGACGAACTGATCTTCTACTGGTCACACGTCTTCACGTGATGCGAATTCGCAGGTCAGAGTTCACCAAACTTCAACTTTGGAACGCAGCGAAATGCGAAATTTTTCGCTCCAGCTTGCGTTCCCGGTCTGACGCATTCGCATGCGTTTGAATGGAAGTCAATGGAACGAAAAGTGCAGTGTGACCGCACCTTTACGCGATTAGACATGCTGCATGACGAACACTTTGTAAAGATCCATTTTGAGGGTTATATTAGCTGTGTGAACTTTGTTTATGCTGTTTAAGGCAAGCGCGAGCTCCGGGGGCGGGGAGCACGAGAATTTAAAGGGGCCGCAGCCTGAATCGGCACATATTTAATGATGCCCCAAAATAGGCAGTTAAAAAAATGAATAAAAAAAAAATCTATGGGGTATTTTGAGCTGAAACTTCACAGACACATCCAGGGGACACCTTAGACTTATATTACATCTTTTGAAAACACGTTCTACGGCACCTTTAAACATTGAATTTCCTAACTTAAACATTTTGATGTAACCAATTTTTGAGTTTTGCCAACTTATTCGGGTTTACACTTGTAGCATGAATACCACCCATCCTTAACAAAAATACTCTTCAGTCCTCCAGCAGCAGTTTTGACTTTACTAACGGTGATCTCACACGTCAAAAACCATATAACATCTGCATGCAACAGCAGCACACACTCAAAATACACATAAATCCTCCTTTCTCACCAGCCCTGTTTGCCCCTCAGTAACACTGATTCAAACGGACACAGACAGCTCTCCAGGGCTTCATTTACAACCAAAAAAGATCATTCTGTAAAGCTTTGGCTTCCTCACAATAGTATATCCTGCAGCTCTCTCTGAACTTCTCCAATTGAGCACATAGCTCACTCGCAACAGCATGAATTTAAAGGCACAATTAAAATCACTTCATCTCAAACAACCGCCCATCACCCCACGCACAATGTGTGATCTTCAAAATAACTCCACGCAGGGTGAAATCTCCTGTGCACATTGCTATAATAGTCCCTCTCTCTAGAGCAGGGGATCATGGTCAGGTCCTTAGGCTAACCACAGCAGATGGGGAAAGGACTAATTGTACAAACCCAAAGAAACGGGTGGTCTGCGATGCCTCTGAGCATTTGAATTCCTTCTGCCGGTTGAATGTGTCACTGAAGGGCACAGGGGACAAGAAGATTCCAGAAAGCAAACTTCTCCAGAAAGCAGAATTATGAGGTGATTGCTGAAATATTTAAAGAGTTATATTTAGTTAAAAGGTGTCTGGCAGTGAAGAAGAGTCACTGTTCTCTTGTGGATTTATTGTCAGTGCATAAGTGATGTAGAAGTAATTAATGGACCACTACAGATAAACAAACCTCCTCAAACTGACAGCATGCCTAAGTGAGCATCTCTCAGATGACTAATGAGTGACATCTCTAATCACCTGCCCGGGGCGGCCATCATAACCGTCTACAACGTTCCTATTTCTCATTCTAAATATCAGATATAATAACAGCAACACTCCATTTCATCTTGTTTATTGTTCCAATACTTTGTCATGGGCTTATTACAGGAACAATCCCGCTGGAGTAACCTGGGGTTAAGTACTTTGCAATGGTGATGGTTCATGGCTCAATTCTTGTGAGGACCATATTAACTACCTGCCAGTTACCAGCCCTCTCTGGTTCACACTACTCTGCAAGATTCACACTAAAGCGTATCCCAACTTGCTACTTTAATATAAAATTCATCTTATTGGTGGTGCATATATTCTCTATTTTACTATATATTTTATATACACAAGTACCATTCAAAAATACCATTCATAGAGTTTTTTTTTTCAGACTTTCCACCTGACTTGGGTGTGCATAGAGCTTGAGCTAGGCTAGTATGTGACAGAAGAGGCAATCCTCAGAACAAATCAAGTGCATGTAGGAGACAAAAGGGCAAGCTGCCCCTAATTACAACTAAAGTACACTCAACATTTCTGAGCTCGGAGGGAGAAGGACGATTGGAATATAATGGGTCTTGAGCCAAAGGGAAGCCACAAAACTCCACTGCCTCAGAGCTGTGAATATCACTGTGAAGCATGCAAGGTCACCGATCTATGCCCTTGCACTTTGCTGGCCCCTTTTAGATTTGATTTATTGACATGCATGAGGTGACCGAGGGTGAAAATGTCCAATGGAAGCCGGATGGAAACTCCATGTACTGATGGTTGAGGTTCATTAATAATGCACAGTCATTAGTTACCAGCGTTCACACTGACTTGAAGTGGCAAAGTGGCCGAACATTGTTCATTTTCAACGAGAGTTGCATATTTCTGGCAGCATGAGAGAAACAATGAAGTGACTTGTGTAAAGGCTGACAGTAACCCGACATAGTTTGCTTGCAATAACGTATTTGATATTTTCACTTACTTTTTTATTACTACAACACTTTGGATACTATGGCACAATGTCAGATGGATCAATCCATCGCAAGTCATCCAAAGGAGGTGCTTGAACAGTTTTAATTTTTTTTAAGTGATTAAAAAAAGAGAGAGAAACTCGAACCCTTCCTATTATAAATTGACCCTATAGTGGAAGTTAAGAGGAACTTTGGACTTAAGTTCTAAAGAACAAGAATGTGCAAAATGTTAATATGTATCTTGTAGTGGTCCATGACCCAAAGATAGCCACTGTGGTTAAACCGAGTAAAGTAATAACAAAACAAATTGCAATAACTTGCTTGAAAAAAGTTATCTAATTATGTACATGCATTACAAAGTGTATCCGCAGGGCACTCAAAACACATCAGATGACTTCCGACTGTCACTTCTTGTCCTTTTTGAACATGCACCCAATCGTTCACCCTTGCTTCCTCTTTTAGACCCACCACTGCTCCAGACGAGCTCCTCAAGCAGACTATACAGTGTTCAAAGACAGATAAAGTTGGTCTTTGTAAGGATTTTTTAAACTTTCATGAGTGTATGGATTCTTTAAGGCTGCAAGAGAAGAATGCATACAGCACGCAAACCATTATCAGTGTTTACCAAGCCAATGAAGGCACCACAGGGATGGTCTTTATGAGGATTAGAAAGCTGCCCCGCGGTCCCCACTGTGTGCGCTGCATAGTAATGCTAATGCTAATTGTGCGGGACAAACTGTTAAGCCTCTTTGCTCTATGAGTGACTTCTTGATGAAATGGCAAGTGACATTGGGGTGAGTCAACCATACTGGTGTCTCTCATCCAGTACTGCAGTTATACAAATGTGACAGGCCAATAATATAACAGATATGCTGAAGAAATATAGCATTCCTGTAGCTCAAATGGTAGAGCATGGAGCTAGCAGTGCCAAAGTCATGGGTTCGATTCCAAGTAGGGCTGGGCGATATGGCCAAAAAATATTATTACAATATTTTTTTCCATATCATATGATATCGATATTTATCACGATATTCATTTAGGCTACCATTAATGGGCACATTTGTTAGACCTTGAGAATGAATGTAAACATGTAAACTAGTTTGTTCACAATTAAACTCCACAGAGTACCTATTAATTTAGGGCCCCATGAATATTAAAATTTAATCAAATGAAAATATAACAATTCATTTACAACAAAACCTTGCATTTTTATTTTTTGTCAAGTAAGATGCTGCACAATAGAACTGTATAAATGTAAAACATGGATGAAAAAAATCTTTGCTGTATAAATTCCACAGAAATAATAATATTATTATTATTACTTTTGAGAAGTAGTATTGTGATATATTTCTGTCATAATTTCTTGAAGTTAAACCGATCTTCAAGACTTTTATTTTGACGGTTTGTCGTGAAGATCTTTCAGTTTTAATTTTAGTTTCAGTGTATTTGACAGATTTGAGAATCACAATATATCTATACAGGACAGCCCTCATTTTTATGTGCGTGCACAAATCTCAAATGAAAAAATGTCTGGCATAAATTGGGTCTGCATCTATCCAACTGTGCAGTTGTTACCTGGAGAAGCAACATTGTTAGTCAGATATCAAAGGCTTTGGGGACTATGAGGGAGTATGTCTTCACTCTGTTAACAGATGGGACTTTCTCATCCAAACTTTGCACTTAAACGGGACAAAACAAACAGCCCCGTTCCAAAAGCACTCAAACGGACTGTGTTAGCATGAGGCTTCACAATGGATTCAAAAATAATTGTCTCCCAGAAGACCCTGCATTGGCTTGACTTCACCATACAAGCGTTTGGAGAGAGAAAGTCCTTCAAACTGCCTCCGAAAATGAGATAAAAAGCTCTTCTACTGCCAACAGGACTGTGTTCCCATTGTGCTGAATTCTCACAGAAGATTGGAGAGGACACTCCACTGTGTTGTAGTGTTTTAAAGAGAGGGTTGTGTTGAAATGACAGAGAGGCTAAAACACAACGTGTTCTGGTGTTTGTAGACCAGACTAGGAGAGAAAATGCAGACCAGACAGTATTTTTGTCTGTGAAATGGCAAAAATGGACAGCTTGCCAAAACAAACATACAACCAGGGGTGCGTTTCCCAAAAGCATCGTTAGCCAACTAACATCGCAAGTTCCATCGTTACTTACATAGTTCAACGATTTGGTGTTTCCCGAAACCATAGTTCAAACGGACATTCGCAAACTAGTGTGGTTGGAACGACAGCTCTCGAGCTGTGGTTAGAAGCATAGTTTCTTGTTTTTATGACATGTGGACTTAATAAATCATTATCTTGAGCAAAATAAGCAAGCTGACATTAAGTACAATGTATATCTTTTATTTCAAATATATACAAATGTCATTTATATATTTTAGTTTGTCAAGAGATTTAAAGCACCTTTTTTGGAGAGTGCGCATGTACGTACGTGCTATAGTACGTAAGAACAAGCATTTGATTTAATCTGGAAATAAAGCAAAATAACTGAGGAAAATGAGAATTAGTCCTCTAATGCCATGTCCGTAATTTATAGCAGAAATTGTAGCATTAATTCGATCTCAAACGGATTCATTTAAAGAAGTTATTACTCCACCACCTGCGTGACGTCATTCACCAGCGTGGTTGAACGACAGGTTTGCAACAATACGGTTTCTGGAAACAGTCGTGACTAACTAGTTGATTTGTTTAGCGATACATCGTACTATGGTAGTTCAGCAGTGAGTTACATCGTTGTTCGGGAAACGCACCCCAGTATAGTTCCAACCACGGACAAATGACTCTTATGAAATGTTTTTAGTGAATCAAAAACATGCAAATAGCTCAAAAAGACAAATTATCACTTTAAATAATTCTGAAACACTGCAAAATGGGCCGTACAACTAAAATATACCTAAATAAATGATATTTTAATCAAATGAAATTGAAGTCTACTCAATAGCTTATAGGAATCAAATCAAATCTGTGAATTACAGGGCATGACTGCTTTTGGAACCTTTGTTTTTAAGTGTGTAGTTTTTTTTCAGCAAAAATAACTATATTGTCATGCATATGTATGTAATCTTATAAATAAGACTTTGGTCATACTGCCCACCCATAGTCTAGACATGTGTTAGGCAGACGATACACAGATTCTTAAGTGTAGGAAAAACCTCTTGTTTAATTTTAAAAAGCCACATCTGTTCTGTTCACTGTTGATGATAGAGCTTTCTTCCAAGCTCTCATCCCAACTTAAATTATTCTGTAATTCTCCAATCAGGAGATGCAAGATCATTACAACAGACAGGACATTCCTTAAAGGACTTCCATGGGATACTTTACAGAAATGTACATAATACATCTTATTTCTCTTTTCAAGGGAACACGTGGCACCATTTTTTCAGAGGAGCACTTACAGTAAACATGTCAAGTGGTATATTCATCCGATCTCTGAATTCACTTTGTCAAATAATCACTGAGATGACCTCAATCAGATTTACAAACAACCCCAATGGCGTATTCAGGTGATGGACTGGGACCTTTGCTTGCAAAAACAAACATTTATATCCCCCAACGTCAACTACGCATCTGCCCCAGCGAAGGTATTTGAGACCACATGTGCTGTCTGGTGACTTCCAGGTGAATAAATATCACTAATTACCCCAAACAAACAGTTGAATAAAGGTTTGCTTTTAGAGCTCTGATTAGCGAAATCAGACCTGCATGACCTCAACCACTTAAGCTAAACTCTCAGTCATAATTAGAAGACTTTCTCCATAACATTTATGTTCACTTGAACCCAGTTACTTGATGATCCCAAATGATCTCATTTGAGTTTAGCCAACATGTTGTAATGTATCAGTTTCACAATAATTCAAGCTGAGTTATCCGGTAAAGTGCATTAGAGTATTACAAACCAATCACAAATTGCTCCTCTGCTCCAGTTTCTCAATTTCTTTGATGATTTCAGTACAATTTTTTCAAGAAAACATCTTAATGGGATCTGAACATACATCTGATGCTTGTGCTTCTCACTTAAACCTTGCCACATATTCTATTATTTGTTTACCTGATTACCAAACTGCTGAGGACAAACATCTAACACAATCAAACAAAAGTGTAAAACAACGTGAGAACTAGTTAAACTTAACCCCCCAAATATTCTCTCGTTGAATTTATATCTTTCATGTGGCTTGAACATGTTGCTAGCAACACCATGTCATGGGTTTGATTCCCAATGCATGAACTGATAAAAAGTGCACCTTGAGTGCATTGTAAATTGCTTTAGATAAAAGCATCTTCCAAATGCATACATTTATTTAAATATCAACAGCAGACATAACATTACAATAATATGCTGCATCTCATTAACTCATTAAAAACTCATTGTTACTGGCACTGCATGCGCATTCCTCTGAATGTTGTACCCTATTATGTTTTGAATGTGTTTTTTTTTTCTCACATTAAACATCAGATGAAGCATATGTTTACAGTTATCAGTACATGTCCCAAATGTCATAAAACTATAACATATCGATAATGTGCGGCATTGTGCGCTGTGATTTCCGTTAAGATCTGTGAAGCGCAGTGAAAAAGGAAATAACCCCCTTAACGACAGAAAATACCCATGGTTCAGGACGATGCCCTCTCCTTCATGCTTGTGCTCAGTTTTCAAATCTATGCAAACTTAAAGGAACAGTTCACCTAAAATGCAAATTCTGTCATTAGGCTAGGCTACTAATATAAAAGGATACGTTAGGCAGAAAGACAATCTCACTCAGTCACCATTCACTTTCAGTGTATGAAATAGATGCAATGAAAGTGAATGGTGACTGGAGTCTCGTGTCATTTTGTGTGAAGAGAACAGGTTTTGAACAGCATTGTTGTGAGTGAATGATGACAGAATTTGCATATTTGGGTGCGCTATCCCTTTAAATAATACAAATTAACGCATAAACTGCTTATTTAAAAAGGCTACATAAACATACCTCTCATGTTGTGGATTTTAACCATGACCTCGGCTGTTGACATCAAACGATGCGCTAAGTACACGCGCCCCGAGTCTCTTTCCATCTGGACCGCTGAGTGCCCGTCCGACACCACCTCGAACCACTTCTTCTCGAACTTCTGGTCGGGTACCGTAAAGATCAAATCTCCGACTTTCACATCTTCGGAAACTGTAACGGTGTAGGACACTGCTTCAGAAACGGCTCTTGGCTTCCTAACTCGACTTTTGACATCGGTAAGAATCTCTAACCTGTCAGTTGTTACGTTAAATTCTCGTGTATTGTCGTTTTTATCAAGTATCTCGATTTTAACCGCCACTTCTTCTGCTGTTTTATTGCAGCGCGGCAAGCGCGCGATCAAAGTATAGCTCGATTTGGATTTCCCGTCAAAAGTTTTGGTGGTTTTTAAAACGAATCCTGTGTTGTCCAGATATTCAAGTGAAAAATCCGACGAGTCCTCCCCTGTCAAAACAGTTTTAAGTCCAGCCAAGTTTGATTCTTTGCATTTGTCTTCAAGAGGAAAAAGAAACCCAGCGACAACAGTTCCAGGCGGTGCGTTTTCCTCAGTTTGTCCATATAAGACAGTCGAATGCACAAAAGAAACGGCAATCAAGATAATTAAAAAACTTGCCATAGGAATTCTGAAAAAAGTGGGATTCCGTAAATGCGCCCTCATTATTCCATCAATTCTGCCACTCTGTCCTTAAAATATGAGTTTTATCCCTTATACATCAATAAAATGCTACAAATGTAGCCCAAGCCACCATTGAATAATATAAATTAGCTTTCTGCACACTATCTGCGCTTTAAGTTTTCAATACAAGATGTCAATGTTTTGTGTGTGGCTCCTCGACCGGCATCATTCAACCATGCTCTCACTCATTCCCGCATCCACCGACACACAGCATCTCCATGTGGTACCCAAGGCCCCGCCTTCAAAATGTGAGCCAATCACAGTGACGGAGGGGTCGGGCTGGAGGTATAGACCCTCCCACTAAATTTAAATAGGTATGCAGCTTTCAACTGTCAAGTAACGATGCAGTTTAAATTGTTGAATAGACAATGGAGCTCCTTTAAAATAATTTCAAACGGTTTTTACAGCGACATTACCTCTCAAAAGTTTGGTGTCTGGAAGATTTTTTAAAAAGAAATTAATACTTTTATTCAAAAAGTGACAGTAAAGACCTTTGTTAGAAAAAATTTCGTTTCAAATAGGACTAGCTTAAATATGGTTCTTTTGAATTTTCTATTCATCAAAGAATCCTAAAAAAAAAAAAAAAAAGTATCAAGATTTCCACAAATATTCAACCGATTTTAACATTGATAAGAAATGTTTCTTGAGCACCAAATCAGCAGAAGGATCATGTGATACTGAAGACTGGAGTAATGATGCTGAAAAATCAGCTTTGATTTCACAGCAATAAATCACATCATCAAATATATTCAAATCTTTATAACTCAGATCTGCTTGGTTATAAACATTCTTCCAAATATCTTATTATAAACGTGTATATCAGATCTTTCCAATCTTTTGAGATTCAACAGAAACAATTAATTGTCTGGATTGCAACATGTGACAGAATGCTTAATTCATAGAAATTTCCCAGAACTACCGACATAGTACTTCTGTTGTTTTTTCCAACCGAGTACATTTTCCAAATTCCTTTGTCCATCTCCACTCAAAGATTGATGTGCTAAACACCACCCTTGACAAGTGCATGCTGTGTAACTTACTGCCCTACAAGTGGGCAAAACATTGTAACCACACATTTTCTACAATTGAATTATGATGAAATCACAACAGTTGCATAAACACAGTCACTTAAAGGGTTAGTTCACCCAAAAATAAAAAATCGATTACTGAGCCGGCATTCGGACGTAGGACCTGGAAGCGCTGAACATAAACAGCATATGAGAATGACACAGATGAGAAGATATTGTTGAATAAAGTTATTTTTGTTTCGTTTTTGCCAACAAAAAAGTATTCTCGTCGCTTCATAAAATTAAGGTTGAACCACTGCAGTCACGTCAACTATTTTGACAATGTCTTTAGTACCTTTCTGGACCTTCGAAAGTGGTGGTCAAATTGCTGTCTATTGAAGAGCCAGAGAGCTGTCGGATTTCATCAAAAATATCTTAATTTGTTTTCCGAAGACGAACGAAGGTCTTACGGGTGTGGAACGACATGAGGGTGAGTAATTAATTACAGAAATTTCATTTTTGGGTGAACTAACCCTTTAAGAACTAGTCTGACCAACTAGCAGTTAGCCAAGGCTTACTTTTTTACTACCAGTTACTGGTTTACATTTTTATGTGAATGATTTTATAAATGCTATGACCAGCCTCAAAAGGTTAGTTCACCCAAAAAGGAAAATCCTGTCATTTAAAACTAAACATGTTTTAAATATATATCTTTAGTACCTTTCTGGGTATTTGAAAGTATAAATTAACTTGCATCAATGCAGGCCTCACTGAGTCATCGGATTTTATCAAAAATATCTTAATTTGTGTTCCAAAGATGAACGAAGGTCTTACGGGTGTGGAGCGACATGATGGTGAGTAATTGATGACAGCATTTACATTTTTGTGTGAAATAACCCTTTAAGAAAAAATTTGATGACTTGCTTGTAAAACTAATCTAAGCAGTTTATTCACCTGGTCACTGCATGTCTCTCATACTATCTGTTCTGATAGACGGGTTTAGCTCAACTACGCTCAGATTCAAAGACAATGGAGTGTGAAATTTGATATCAAATCAATCAAAATGTAATCAAAAAACTTGAAGCCATTTTTCTCAGTTTCACTGTTGGCATAGTTACTGCGTTATGCCTTTGTTGGGTGGCATATTTCCTATGGCTGCTCTAAAACACTATTAGACAGAGGGTCAAGGTTTGGCTGGTTAGCTTCAGCCGGCTTGCTGGAAGATTCCATAACAACACCTCTCACTCAGTGTCATCTGGCTGATGGATTCTGTTTGTGGCACAATGGACATGCACAGACAGGTAAGATCAAAACAAATCAGCCTGTGACATCAAACATCCTAGGACTGTTGGTGCTACAATGCCGAGCTAGAGAATATTTTATTCCGTATTCCATATGTTAATAAATGAAGCTGCTTTGTATTGCAAACAAAACCTCTTTTTTTTTTTGCCAAGAGGTCAATTCACGAATGCACAGTCCTGATCATAATTATTTTCTTATTAAACCACATTTCATTTTTCCCTTTCATTCCTTTTCAGTTTGGTAATTAGCACTAGTCTGTAAGTGTTGGATATTCAGTGATGTTCCATCATAGAAACGGATAATGGGCACATACTGCATGTATTGTCTATATTGTCAAGGCAAGGAGATGAATAGGATGGGCCCCATTCCAGTGTCTTTCTTTTGATGTGTAACAATGTTTTTCAAATCAAACCGCTTTTCAAATGGAAATGAAATTAACAGATATGAGTGCTATTATGGATTCTGTAGTGGGGGATTCATTACAGAGTATTTTTTCCCCCCCAGCTCTATGTGGTTCTACAACCATACTTTGGCATCTGTAAAGGAGCACAAAGAAAATGATTCTGAGTTTTTCAGGGTTTTAAAATCATTCTCAGCTCATTGTCACTCTGCAGAAATAAAAAAAATGTCAAGGCTTTTCATTACTGAAAGGAATACATTCAAAATTCTGTCATTATTTACTTATTATCTGTTGTTCCAAACTCGTATTATTCTGTGGAATACAAAAAGACAAGCTTTGGAGAATGTTTGTTCCTCTAAGCTATGTAAAAGACTCTTATTGGCCAGTTCTTTTAGTGAATAGAAATCAGTGCAAACAGTGTAATCTGACTGATGAAGAAACCACTCTTTTAAAGGAATATTTCACCCAAAAATTAAAATGATCTCATAATTAATTCAGCCTCAAGCCATATATATGACTTTCTTCTTTCAGCCAAAAACAATCTGAGTTATATTAAATAATATCCTGCCTCTTCCCAGCTTTGTAATGGCATTGAATAGTGCCAGAGTTTTTGAAGCTCCAAAAAGCACATCCATCCATCATAAAAGCAATCCATACGACTCCAGTGGGTTGATAAATGCCTTCTGAAGTGAAGCGATGGCTTTTTGTAAGAAAAATATACAGGTCCTTCTCAAAAAATTTGCATATTGTGATAAAGTTCATTATTTTCCATAATGTAATGATAAAAATTAAACTTTCATATATTTTAGATTCATTGCACACCAACTGAAATATTTCAGGTCTTTTATTGTTTTAATACTGATGATTTTGGCATACAGCTCATGAAAACCCAAAATTCCTATCTCAAAAAATTAGCATATTATGAAAAGGTTCTCTAAACGAGCTATTAACCTAATCATCTGAATCAACTAATTAACTCTAAACACCTGCAAAAGATTCCTGAGGCTTTTAAAAACTCCCAGCCTGGTTCATTACTCAAAACCGCAATCATGGGTAAGACTGCCGACCTGACTGCTGTCCAGAAGGCCATCATTGACACCCTCAAGCGAGAGGGTAAGACACAGAAAGAAATTTCTGAACGAATAGGCTGTTCCCAGAGTGCTGTATCAAGGCACCTCAGTGGGAAGTCTGTGGGAAGGAAAAAGTGTGGCAAAAAACGCTGCACAACGAGAAGAGGTGACCGGACCCTGAGGAAGATTGTGGAGAAGGACCGATTCCAGACCTTGGGGGACCTGCGGAAGCAGTGGACTGAGTCTGGAGTAGAAACATCCAGAGCCACCGTGCACAGGCGTGTGCAGGAAATGGGCTACAGGTGCCGCATTCCCCAGGTCAAGCCACTTTTGAACCAGAAACAGCGGCAGAAGCGCCTGACCTGGGCTACAGAGAAGCAGCACTGGACTGTTGCTCAGTGGTCCAAAGTCATTCGGAAATCAAGGTGCCAGAGTCTGGAGGAAGACTGGGGAGAAGGAAATGCCAAAATGCCTGAAGTCCAGTGTCAAGTTCCCACAGTCAGTGATGGTCTGGGGTGCCATGTCAGCTGCTGGTGTTGGTCCACTGTGTTTTATCAAGGGCAGGGTCAATGCAGCTAGCTATCAGGAGATTTTGGAGCACTTCATGCTTCCATCTGCTGAAAAGCTTTATGGAGATGAAGATTTCGTTTTTCAGCACGACCTGGCACCTGCTCACAGTGCCAAAACCACTGGTAAATGGTTTACTGACCATGGTATTACTGTGCTCAATTGGCCTGCCAACTCTCCTGACCTGAACCCCATAGAGAATCTGTGGGATATTGTGAAGAGAAAGTTGAGAGACGCAAGACCCAACACTCTGGATGAGCTTAAGGCCGCTATCGAAGCATCCTGGGCCTCCATAACACCTCAGCAGTGCCACAGGCTGATTGCCTCCATGCCACGCCGCATTGAAGCAGTCATTTCTGCAAAAGGATTCCCGACCAAGTATTGAGTGCATAACTGAACATAATTATTTGAAGGTTGACTTTTTTTGTATTAAAAACACTTTTCTTTTATTGGTCGGATGAAATATGCTAATTTTTTGAGATAGGAATTTTGGGTTTTCATGAGCTGTATGCCAAAATCATCAGTATTAAAACAATAAAAGACCTGAAATATTTCAGTTGGTGTGCAATGAATCTAAAATATATGAAAGTTTAATTTTTATCATTACATTATGGAAAATAATGAACTTTATCACAATATGCTAATTTTTTGAGAAGGACCTGTATATCCATATTTAAAACTTTATAAACTATAATCACTGGCTTCCAGCAACGGTGTACGAGCGTTCACGAGAAAGTTCCGGCGGAAGGGTGACCTCTGACCCAACGTATAGCTCCTCTTATATTGAAATCCTCAGACATTTTTCTTTAATACTTATTTTAGACTTCTAATTTGTGACTGCCGTTTTGGTTTGCTCTATCTTCTGCGCTTCCGAGTTCGTCAATTGTCACCTAAGCTTGCGCTACGCCTACGTCATACATCCTACGTCAGGTCAGAGGTCACCCTTCTGCCGGAACTCGACTCTCTTGTGAACGCGCGTACGGCCGTTGCTGGAGTTCTTCAAATGAATCATTAACAATGCTCATTGGTTAAATAAATACTGAACTCCATAATTTGGGCCCTCTTGTTAATTTTTTTAACAATGTACCACTTTAATAAAGTGCCAAAATGGTAAGAAAAATTGACAATATAACTGAAACATATCCAAATGAATTAAAAATGAATCAAACCGAAACAATATCTGAATTGAATCTGTGAAGAGCCTGTGAATCTGAATCGAGTCGAATCGGGAAAAATGTATTGATTCCCAGCCCTACTCCTCTTCCAAACAATAAAAGTGCTGTCATTTGGGTTTGAAATAATATGAAAAAGTGTAAACAATGACCAAACGTTGACCTTTGGCAAACTATTTCTTTAATGTCTCTTGAGAGACTGGCCTTGTATGATGGTACAGTGCTGTGCACGTGTCCATATTGTGTTCAGATGTGTGCTGAACCTTTGTCAATTGTGATGAATGAGCGCAGTGCCAAAGATGAGGCAAGGTGGAAAAACAAAAGATCCACACATGGGAATATTTATCCTCATTCCCATCAGCTCAACATGTGCTTCACCTTGTCATACCTCTACCAGAATCATTCCCACAATACAGAATATATACAAGATATGGCATGACATAACCTCTCAGAAATATGTTAATATCACCTTGATTTCCCTCTTTGAAATTTCTTTGCGCAATTTCAGGAGAAAGAACCATCTGAACGCTGCTGTGCGCTCGGAACGTTAGCAGAAAGATGTGTGCATGCTTTAAATGGATTAAAGCAATCACCTGCACATTTCTCTAAAGTCAAATAGACTTGTTTAAGCATGAAAGCCCCCGCAGCAGCCCGCCTCCTCCTCCTCACCTCTCTTTGAGAAGCATAACACAAATTACAGCAATTTACCCCAAGAGGCAGTGTGTGCGTGTGACAGCAGAATGGGTTTCGAGTTGACGGTGTCGAATGTCATGTCACAGCCACTCACGCCAGTCTTTCATCATATTTTGGCATGCCTCTCTGTGGAAAAAGTGACAGGAATGGAGAGGGAAAGACGGCAATCTCGCAAACCTTGAGTTTCTCCGTCAAAGGTCACCAGAACTGACAGGAATTCTCTCTCTTGCCATCACTGGCTCGTTTCCTCCTCATTTCCATCTGTACTCTCTCTCTTTTTTCTCTTTCCATCCTTCGTGCACTCTCTCTTTAATCTGAGAACTTGACAGTCAAATGAATGCCAGGTGGATTTCTTTTGCCTCCGCCCCTGTTGTATCACAGACAGAGAAAGAATTATTCAATAGCTAGAGTAGCCCTGCTCGTCCATCTCCTCTCTGTGTGCACAGAATCGGTCTCTGTTCTCCTGTCTGGTGTATCAGATTGCTGACTGGTTCCTCATATGCTCACTGACAGAAAGGCAGGCGTGTGGGACGGTCCCCATGCCCGTCCCCGCAACTCTAGTGATAACATCTTAAATCAGAGTCTGCAGAGCTGCTTCTCTCTGTCACATCGTCCTCCTACCAGCGCTTCTCTGTCATTTCCAAATCCATCTCCTGCCTTCTTTTCTTCCTCTGGCTTCATCCCATCATTATTGCATCTGTATTGTTCTCTCTTGTGCAAACGTGTGCTCATTACAACTTTCTACAGTTTTACCCTAGTTGGCTCATATTTAGAAGCGTTCTTGAGCATTATGTTCAAATTACACACAATACCCATATTAAAGGGTTAGTTTACCCAAAAATGAAATTTCTGTCATTAATTACTCACCCTCATGTCGTTCCACACCCGTAAGACTTTCGTTCATCTTCGGGAAACAAATTAAGATGTTTTGATGAAATCCGAGAGGTTTTCTTTTTTAAATTACTGTCATTAAAGGTCCAGAAAAGTAGTAAAAACATGGTTAAAATAGTCCACGTGACTACAGTGGTTCAACCTCAGTATTGCGTGTGATGCTGAAGCAGGAGCCGGCCAATACTGAGCTGGCATTTGGACGTAGAACCTGGAAGCAACGGAAATAGCGTATGAGAATGACAGGGGTGAGACGAGTTTGTTGAATAAAGTCGTTATTTTTGTTCTGTTTTTGCGCACAAAAAGTATTCTCATTCTGCTTCATAACATTAGGGTTGAACCACTGTAGTCACGTTGACTATTTTAACGATGTCTTTGCTACTTTTCTGGACCTTGAATGATGGTAATTTCATTGCTTTCAATGGAGGATTAAAAAAACCTCTCGGATTTCATCAAAATATCTTAATTTGTGTTCCGAAGATGAACGAATGCCTTATGGGTTTGGAACGACATGAGGGTGATTAATGACAGTAATTAATGACAGAAATGTCATTTTTGGGTGAACTAACCCTTTAGGGATGCACTAATAATAAAATTAAGGCCAGCAGGATAATCCAATGATTAGCATATATTTTCTTTTGATAGCATAATACAATTTGGTCTAAATAAATTAAAATGAAACACTAAAAACAATCATTTTAAAAGCTACAAGTGAATTTAGGCATTACAACATTATAAAGTACAGTAAGAAAAATGGATATTCATTTAAGATTTGTAATAAGGGTTGCATTTAACAGCGTTAATAAATTATTAGCACTAATAAATGGAGAAAAAAAAAATAATATTGGCTGAAAACACATATATTGTGCATCCCTTCCAAACAAAATACCCTAATGCTTTCCCAGAGGAAAACTGTCAATCATAGATTCCCAGCTTAATATGCAGAGACATCAATAAGTAAACACTTTGTCGGTCAATTCCCCAAAATATGTAAATGCAATGGCTTTGCAGAACTTTTAAATCATGGCTCTGTTTGGAGGCCTAGACTATTCATTGGGGGTGAAATTGCTATACAGTATATGCTATATATAAGCTATATGTTGCCTGCAAAAAAATTCTATCAGGACACACTAATTTTGAATGGCTATTAGTGGAGAAAGATTTTGTTGGCCTCAATTTGTGTAGTTACAGCATATATCAGCAGGAGCTAACCAGCCAAATCTTGACCCCTTGGTTTGAGTATCTGAACTAGCCCAACTCAGCAACATTGGCTCCAAAAATGGTACAAGTTTGGGCCCAGACGATCAATGAAAGACGGGGAAATGTTCAGAAACCTATTTGAAAACAATCTTTATTTTGCTATCCAGAAATTATACAAAAGACCCTATTTGCTCTACATTAACTTATACTGTGATCTAATTTCTGATGTTCTTTCCTCCGGGCCCATTCAAGTCATTCAGAGAGAAAATCTTACCCCAGAGATATGCTCTTTGACGTCTGGGACTCATATGTTTGTGTGAAAGACGATGCGTAGTTGAACATAAAGAGAGAAGCACGATAAAGAAAGAGCGACAGAAACAGAGGGAGAGAGAGAATGACACCGTTCTTCTCCTGTGACCTATGCAATTGCTAGAGTAGAGACAGCTCATCAATCTCCCATGGTTGAACATCACTCTCTGTCCCCCCCCCTTTCCCCCACCCCCCNCCCCCAATGGAGGGACAGCCTGTCTTGTCCTAATGCATGTGTCCTTACCTCTCAGCTCCTCTCAACAGATTTACACTCCAGCCCTCTGCCTGTGACAGCAGCTTTCCTTTCACTCCAATCACCATCACTTTGGACCAAACCAGGGGCGTTACTAGAATTCAACCTTAGAGGAGCAGAGTGCCTTATCTCTATACCCTCATCTGAGCTGTTGGGGTTGAGTGAAATATTTCTTGGTTTAATAGAGAGAGGTCATGCGTTTAAATCTTGCTTGACTGGACTTTTTTTTTAATATATAAACCAATCACAAGTGCATCTATTTGTCAATAGTAAGCCCAAAAGGTATTCTTATTCTTAGTCCTATTCCTGAACAAAATATGTACTGTTTTACAAATTGACTTTGAATTAAGAGTGAAATAACTTCAGATATCCTACCAAACATGAAGAGAAACAGTTTAAGCTGGTTCACAGTGGTCTTCAAGCCTGGCCAAGCTGGTGTTTAGCTGCAAAGTGTACAAAGCACTCTTAAACCAGTCAACAAACCAATTTGATCAGGCTGAGAGACCAGCAAAAACAGCTTAGGCTGGGTTAAGCTATTGTTTTAAGCAGGGTAAGTTCTATTGATGGCCAGCAGATGTCGCTCTGCGAGTCATGCACAGGCTAATCGTGCCACCTGTGCCCAGCATGTACCTCCATCTCTCTGGCTGCCAGCCACGTAAATCACTCAATCAGGCCTCCGGCAGCTCTGCCATCAGCGCCCTGCCTCACGTCTTATGGATAATCAGTGTTGTTTTTCTCTCTGTGCCACACGCACGCTGTTCTCAGTACAGCGCTTTACCCTCCCTGAACCGCCAAACCATTTCTCCACAGTGTCTCCTCCACTTAGAGAGCCAGCAATCTCCCCCCAAGTCCCTCTGATTGCAATCAATGAAAGCCCCTTCTAATTCTGTCCGCTCCATTTAGAAGCCCCCTTGAAACCAGTTAATGCTTAACCATTTGTGACAGAGTGTATCATCTGAGACAAATGATCATCTGTTGTACCTGTGGCGAATCCCAGGCAATTCCCCTCATCATGATTTTTACAGACTCTCAGCTAAAAGCGTCACTTAAAAAATTGAGAATTTTCTCTATTGTTGGAAGGAATGTGACAATTAGCACTGGGTGTATAAAAATACATTCATGTCTTATTCAAGATCACAGAGATTTGAACACAAATTGCATCAATCTTTGTTCTTTTTTTTTTTTATATAACGCTATTAGTTACTTCTTTTCTTTAGTGTGCTAGCATGATAAAAAATGTATACTTTTATTCAGAAAGTATGTATTAAATTGATCAAAGTGACAGTAAAGACATTTATAATGCTACAAAAGCTTTCTATTTCAATTGAATGTTGTTCTTTTGAATTTTCTATTAATCAAAAAATCTTTTAAAAAATGTATGACGGTTTCCACAAAAAAATGTTTTCAACACTGATAATAATAAGAAACCCTTACAAAAATAAGTATACTTCAAGTTAATTTTATTCAGTATACTTAAAGTTCCAGTATATTTTTGAGTATACTTTATGTAGTACATATCAGTGTTCTAGTAGTATCCTTGTAAGTGTACTATTTCAATACTTCTTGGGACTAAATTGACCCACTTTTTAGTAAATAAAATTATATTTTTAAGTATATTTTTAGTGTAACATTAGTATACTTTAAGTACACAATTAGTTTACAACTATATTTTTCATTGTTAGCCTACTGCCGCTATATTACAAGTGAACTTATAGGTATAATGACTAGTTAAATACTTGTAGCACATTTTGAAGTATACTCTCAGTAAACTATAGTTTAGTAGTTTTATACTGCAGGTATATTTGTAAGTTTTTTTCAAGTGAACTTAACTTAACCTATTTACAGTGCAGTGGAATACACAAAATTTCACAAAATTAGAACATATCTGTTTTCTTTATCAATATTTTCAAACAATGTAAGTTTATGAGACAATATGTAAAACAAAGAAAGGAAAAAAGTATTTAAGTTGCACAATTCTGGTTAAAATGATAATCACGCTTTTTTGGTTTCAAATAGAGATGCGATTCTCCCACGATTCTAAAAAGACAACTAAACAAAATAACAAAAAAAGTTCTGACAAAATATTAATTGGTGGAAAAAATATTTAACTTGAATGAATTATAAAAAAAAAAAAGGGTTTGAATGTATTCAATGACTCATTAATAAATACTTGTTTCATTACTGGATGAATTAGTGTTTTTGAACACATCTTTTGAATGAATGATTCAATGACAAATACATTTTTTAACAGTCACTTTTTTGCCACCCAGTGACATAATGTAATTTATACAATCGTTATTTGAAGCGCCAAATTAGTTTCAAATTGTGGTTTGCTCTATTTTGATCGCAATTTTAAACAACAGTGTTTATATCCTAACTGTAAACTTTTTTCTCAGTACTTCTGTGTTAATTTGAATATTTGTAACACAGAAATAACTACCGTGTGTTTCGTGCAGCAGCACGAACACAGATTTGAATGTTCCGGTATGATTTTGTCAAAGGTTTAAAAGACGCGGGCGAATTTTTGTCATTTAATAAAATAAGATCGCGTGGGTGTGTGAATCGAGATTGCGGTCTTTTTACGATTAATCGCGCAGCTCTATTTAATAGGCTACTCAAAAGAGTAAACAACTACAAGCCAAGTATACTTAGAATACTTAATTATACTTAAAATACTTAAGTATATCTCAATCAAAATATTGAGTGAAAGTATAGGCCATATATACTTATTTTCTGTCAGTAAAAGTAAAGTATGCTTAAGTGTAATTTTAAGTATATTTCTGAGAAGTACATAAAAAGTAGACTGAAAGTATACTTTTTTGTTTTTAGTTTAAAAAGTATACTAATTGCACACTTGAATAAGGCCTCCTCGCTTTCCAGAGTTGATTTTGTATCATTTTCAGGCCTTCCCACTTAGCTCTCTCCAGCGCTGTAAAGCTTTTCTAATATTAACGCAAATCCTAAAGATCTTCCCTAGTCATAACCCCTTCATTCCACTGATATTCTTCTGAACTTTTATGTTTTATATTGTGTCTCATCTCTCTTTCTGCAGTCTCTCTTCAAATCTCCTTCTTGCTCATTCTCTCTCCTCGATTGTCATACGCTTCCTAATGCTGATTGGCTACATGTTTGTTGTTGTTTGCTGGGGTGTCGGTCCGACTAACTTCCAAACAGTGTTTTTGAATTATCGCTTACACCACCTTTAACTACATTCACCATCTTTAATGATTTTTCTTCTTTGCAATGTATTTTAGAATTGCCAAAATAGGGTAAATTAGCACACCTTCATGTCTGGAGGATGGCTATGATGTCTTAAAGATGCTAAGTCATTAAAAAACTACATCTAAAGAAAAGAATAGTACTTATGAAAAATCTGTTTAACATTCTTATCAGATAAAAAATGTTTCATATCGATAGCCAAACAAAACCTGGTTTATTTTCCGAGTGGAACACCTTGGGGTGACGACATGTTGAGATCATGTGACCATCTTGGTATCCACCTTGTTACTGAACATTTCACTCACTAAATTATCATTAACAGTTGACTGAAAATATCACATTTAAAAATAATCAAAAAATGTGTGCACTTTTAAAATGCTAACTAGGTAGGCAGCTCACAAGGTTTTGAAACAGATTAATGAACCTAACACTAGTTTTTATGATATGAAGTATAACTGATGTTATGGTGGGCTAATGAATGAACAAAAAGGGGATGTTCTTGCATGTAACCTAGATAACAGAATGGGAAGAGTTATGAAAAGAGCTACATTAGCCAGTATTTTGGCACAATCTGATGTCCTATATTTCTTTTAATATCAGTCTGAAATACAACAGCAAAGAAAAAAACTCTTGACAAATGCTATGACAACAGCAACCTGGGAAAAAAAAAAGACACCTCAAAGGTCGGGGGCAAAAACAAAAACAGCTCGCTTTTTGTCTTGGAGGAACGGGCTAATTATAAGACCTCATCACTATGTGGGTTTAACAAAGCGCCACAGAGAGCCTGGAGTCGTGTACGCGGTTTGGTGTTCGCAGAATGTGGGTAGTCTCATTTTCCGTTCACAAACAAGCTGTCTCTGTGCATCCCTGTATGCCTGAATACACTCAGCGCGGCCGCATTGTTGCGGCGACATCCACAAACAAGCTTTTGTGTGACTCACTCGCTCCTCTCACACTTCTCAAGCAGACACGTGCTCTCTGCCCCTTTTTCAGGGCACCATTGTCTCCTCTTTGCATCTGCGACAAAAATGGAGCACCTGACTATTTTCAAACACGATTAAAGAGGGCTTTGTGTGCACTGTGGGTTTTGTACCCTGTATTTCTGTGTTACTTATGAGTCCACATCTTCCCATGATTATAATATTGTTTGAAAAGACAACAAAAACTGAGTTCACAGTAAAGATGGCTGCAGAAAACACAGCAGGCACAAATAAAGGAGGCCACTGCAATAAAAGCACACTTATGCAGGAACATCAATAACAAGGTGTAATCTTGTAAGATACGAACACAAAGCAGCAAATACAAACATCCAACATGAGTGTTAATATTGCTGTGAAGCACTATTAAAGTAGAGATACGTGGACTATCCTGCAAAACACTGTGAATGGAATCGGATTAGTTGATCTCATCTCACAGTGACCATCAATTAAAAGCTATGGTTGAGGATATGGTTTAAGACCTGGTTCTATAATCATTTTGAGTTAGATTTTGGGTTGAAATGGTGTTAGGATTTTATGGGTTAATTTAAAGGTTAAAAGAAGGGACAGGGTCAGAGATGAAGATAAAACATTTGAACATCTGAACAAATGACTGGTTGGACAGCCAGTTTAGTTCATCAGTAATGAATCGTTCATTTAAAACTTATAGCTGCTGTCTTCCCTCAGTTTTGCCTCATTGTCGCCATCTCTGTTTGAAACCTGCAATTGCAGTTATTTGCGGAATTATCATCTTTACATGGGTTGTGCATCGGCACGGCTCCTCAGCGCGGGTGAATCTAATGTTTGCTGTCAGTCACCACATCGGTGTGGATACTGTACTTCATCTTTACATGGGTTGTGCATCGGCACGGCTCCTCAGCGCGGGTGAATCTAATGTTTGCTGTCAGTCACCACATCGGTGTGGATACTGTACTTCGGAATCACGTCTTGGAAGTATGACCAAAGTAAGAATTTTTACTGGAAAATGTCATCTGAACAAGTAAGTTACATATCGCCACTTTTGTTCTGACCAACTAAGAAAAAATCCTTTCTGGATTACAATCTGATACAAAATGATAAAAATTAATTATTCCAGTTGCTGTGAGAAAATGCTATAAATGATCTGCTACCAGTAGCATCCTCCACATGACATATAGCCTACTAGCTGGGACTCCTTCTTTCTGTTTACAGACGTGACGTAATGATGCAAAGACGAACGGCTACATGCTCGAATTTCCCGCGGAAACCCACCAGTACCAATTTTATTATAAAACATTATTACAAGCTTACCGTTGTGAATTGGGCTAAGGTAGGGAGATAGTTTTTAACAATGGCTGGTTATGTACTTGATCAAAAATTGATTTTGGATAAATTTAGATATATGTAATTTTTAACCAAAAAAAAAAGGTTACGGACAGCAGCTTTAAGAGAATGACATGATTTGCTCATTCTCATGTTGGTCCAAACCTGTATACCATTTTTTTTAACGTAAAAGTACAATTTTACTTAAAATGAAAGTTTGTAGTGAACAAGCCACCATAAAATTACCACAAAAGTCATACATACAATGATATTCCAAGTCTTGTGCAGTCATACAATAAATTTGCATGAGGAACAAACCCAAATTTAGGATCAGATTTTTTTAAAGAAATTCTTTCATTCAGCAAGGACACATTAAATTGATCAAACATTACAGTAAAGACATTTATAATGCTACAAATATTTAAAATAAATGTTGTTCTCTCAAACTTTCAATTGATCAAACAATACTGAAAACAATTGTTTTCAACATTGATAATAATAAGAAATGTTTCTTGCCACCAAATCAGCATATTAGAATGATTTCTGAAGGATCATGTGACACTGAAGACTGGAGAAAATAAAAAATTTAATACAATTTTAAAACATATTAAAAATAAAACAGTTATTTTAAATTGTAATACTATTTAACAATATTACAATTTTTACTGTATTTTTGATCAAATAAATAAAGTCTTATACATCGGTCAAAACAGTAAAAAATAGCATTAAAAGATCTTATCAACCCAAACTTTTGAACTGTATGTATCAATCAATCAATCAACCAACCAATAAATCAATCAATAAAACACTTTTTACAAACATTATCTGTTGTTGTATGCAAAACAGCTACATTAAGACTCTTCTTTTGACAAGAGGGTGAGAAAATGAGGGTGAATAACAACTATTTTCATTTTGGAGTGAACTATCCCTTCTAGAGAGAGTTGTCAGAACCCATGACAACCACATGTGACAATGACCTTTCTGGGGAAAAAAGGGCCAACATCTGTAAACCTGCGAACCCTGGAAAAACAAAGAACCCTCAGAGAGAGATTTCCAGAAAGCAAGGTTGAGTTAGTTTTCAAGTTCTTTCTGCTGCAGCACACTCACTGGTACTATATTAAGCCAGTAAAGACGGGGGAGGAAAAAAAAGGTTCCGATTCATAAGACAACCTGGCTTAACTAGTATTAAAGTTGACTTTGCTCCCTGTTTGTCAGTCAGAGTCCCGATGAGGGAGTCTGGGAATAATCCAAGTAAATCACCTCTAGCCTGTGGTCAGCTCACTGAATAAATCCATCCAAATGCATGCCACTGGAAAGTAAACAAACAATAACAATTCTCCCCCTTTTCTATGTCTGCAAAGCCATCTTCAGCTGACTCCTGGCACCCGGCAACTCCCTTGACTGACGTTTCTGTGGAGTTCCATTAAGGCCAATGAGATTAAATGGCTGAGGACCTGCGAGAGTGTTAGTGGAAAAACATGGTAGTGAAGGACAGAGATATTAAAGCTCTGTGCTGGCGCCTTGCTCATTGTGAGCAATTATTTCCAAGGCCTGCCATTATTTGGCCCTGAGGAAAAGAAAAACCTGGAGGAAGCAGGCTAATCAGGCAGCATTTGTGGCTGTCAGCGTGTACCTGCAACAGGAAGACAAGCGCAGCACTGGTGCTCAAAGAGAACATGTGGCCTTCTCCGGGTCTGATTGCTCTCAGATTGCCATGTGACAGTTTGGACAGAGGGCTGAGGGGGGCTTGTGTCTCTGTGCGGCCTAATGTGAAACATCAGCTGACACTCAAGCTCAACCCACACACACACAAATGCTGCTTGGCTTACTGCTGTTCACTTCAGGTGGGGGTGTCTGTGACAAGCCTTCAGCTTGTTAGTCCAAAGTTGCATGACGTGCCTGTTGCTCTACTGGCCTCTAGCATGAACCTCCAGCCTTCTCATTAGGAAGAAGAGAAGAGAAGAGAAGAGAAGAGAAGAGAAGAGAAGAGAAGAGAAGAGAAGAGAAGAGAAGAGATCTTTACGTTAATAAGCAAAAAGTTTTGGTAATCTTTTTTGTTTCCACTGGGTCTTGGACTAATCCCTGTAAAATAATGCAGTCATGTGCTTCACTCAATAGCCCTTTTGTGCCCACTTAGGATTTATTAGACCGAAAATAGTCCTAAAGTTAGAAAACGTAAAATTAGAGGCACTGAGTTGCCTGGCAGCGATAGCAGACTTGGGTCAGACGTCTGGAGAAACACAGCTGGCAGTGTTTAAATGTGGATGAATGAGAAAGCTTGACTTAAGTCACCCATCTTTCAGCACTTTGCATGAAGATGGTGTGATAGATGTCGAATATACCTATAGATGCCAGGTGTGCAATTGCAAATATCTCACGGCTGACTTTAAGTAATCCATGAATTTATGGAGAACACCAAAACAGCTCTGAATCTTTCTAGCACAGTTAACCTTCCACATACAAACCCTAAAACCCCAAAACTCATACATTCTCATAATGATTTTGCTATTTTCTCTCGCTCACTCCTCCTGTCAACCTCAACCTCATCCCTGTATTCATCTTTATCTGCTATTACTTCAGACATCCTACCGAAATGGGATGAATCTAAAGGCAGGGGCGAGGAACGACATCGGGGCCCACACCAGTTGCTAGGAAATCAGAACGCAATTGTGCTTCATAAGTGAAAGGTACATGTGGTGAAGAGTGACAATAGTGGCTGTGTAATCCCTTTATGAAAAGCAAATTGAAGTTCATGCTTGAATACAGCTTGCAAAATGGCCCGAATTCAAGACATCAAGTGCTGCAGGCGAACGTGGGGAGGGGTAATTTATGACAAGCAATTTTAAGGCACAATGCCGCGATGACCGCTCATCTGTGGAGACGTACGCGGTAGGCATATCTTTTTTAAGCTAGTCATTAAGGCTGACACCTAGAGACACAGAGTGAAGGGAAAAGGATTTCGGAATTATTAATTTATAACAGAGAGCCATCCAAGCCTTTTCATGTTTAATCGCTCGTTCCCTTAATAGGAATGTTTTATATTCCATTTTACATGACAGCGTGTCATTGGGTAACAAAAGAAAACAACCAACCCTGGTGCTCTCAAGCAACACGATAAACGGAAAAACCAGGGAAAATTTATCACATCTGGTGCATGGCTGATCTCTTCCATCACTGCCAGGATGAAGTCTCTCAGAGGGTCTCTAAATCCCAGGTTAAAAGACGGCCATTACACAGACATTAACTGCAATGTTTGACATTGTCAAAGTGTGTTTATGCAGGGCATATAACTGAAAGACACATAATATGTCATGAGAAGCTGGGTTATTTCCAAGCCAAACATGCCATTGTATGGTTAGCACCCAAGATCTCCTCGTCGAAACACAAAAGAGTCTCCTTTCTCTGAGAGTGGGGCTCAAATTGGACAAAAACAGGCTATGAATTTTTTAAATGACAGCTTTGAGAAGAGTATGACTGGAATGGGGTGGGGTGTAAATGGTAACGGTCACTATCTTGGTGAATAGAAAATCAGTCTTTGACGGTTAAAGACAAAAGGCTCCTATACCGCCACCTCCCTGACTTAAACCCGCAGAATGATATGAGACACCACTGTTAACCTTTACCGGTTGTGGCAGAAAGCATGTGTGATCTTTGTGCTGATGGGTAATTACTCACAGAATGGTCTCTGAGGGATTTCACATGTCCTGTGTGCGGAAGTACAGACATTCACCCAACGGTTCCTGATAATTGGACAACATATGGAGCCTTTTATACCATCGGTGAGATCAATGCAGTCACAGATTGCACCCTAATCACATGAAAACAGCACTGACCTCTTCACCTAAAGGGATAGTTTACCCAAAAATGAAAAATCTGTCATCATATGCTCACCTTCATGTTGTTCATGCTTCCATGGAGTACAAAAGAAGATATTTTCCACATTGTCCAAGTTGCTCTTATCTGCACTACTATCTACACATCTCATCAGTAGGAGTCATGGACGCCAAAACAGAGCGCACCTTCATTGCCATTAAACCCAACGGTGTGCAGCGAGGCCTCATGGGAGAAATCATCAAGAGCTTTGAGCAGAAGGGCTTCAGACTGGTGGCCAGGAAGTTCCTTCAGGCATCTGAGGAGCTGTTGAAGCAGCATTACATCAACCTGAAGGACTGGCTGTTCTACCCTGGACTCCTCAAGAACATGAACTCTGGGCCAGTTCTCGTGATGGTATGGGAGGGTCTGAATGTTGTGAAGACTGGTAGTGTGATGCTCAGAGAGATTAATCCTGCAGACTCCAAAAACCTGGAAACATCAGGGGCGTTTTCTGCATCGAAGTGGGCAGGAACATCATCCATGATAGAGACTCTGTGGACAGCTCAAATAAAGAGGTCAGCCTGTGGTTCAAGCCTTGAGCCAATGGCCTACAAGAGCTGCGCGCAAGACTGGATCTATGAATAAACCATCAGAACCATCAATCTCTGCCTTTCTCGCTGGACCAGTTATCCGTTAAGGACCTGAGTTTGTTTGTTTGGTCTAGTCTTTTCTGANTTTTTAAAAAAAAAAAAAAACTAAAAAAAAAAAAAAAAAAAAAAACAATCCTAGACTTTGTACATAAGTATATTTTAAAAATGTAGATCAGGACCAAACTGGGTTTTGCACACATTTGGGGTTTATGAGCTGATGAAAAGCATACAGTATAGATATCCACGTCTTTTGAAACCATGCAATGGATTTGTCTGAGAAAGAGAAAAAGTTTTGAAGTCATTACGGAGTAGCTCTGAAAATTATTTTTGCATTAAATTCAGACATGGCTATAGGAATGGACCATAGTTTTAAAAATTTAATTGTGTTTCTCTTAAGACGCATCACACCAAGTTTGTCATCAATGACAACATGCGAGAAACAATTATGTTTGGTGCCACTGATGTCAAACCTGTCGCATTGCATCATGACAAACCATATTTAATAAATATAATTAGATTTCAGAGCTCTATTCATTTGTTGTGCAAAGCTATGGCTTCAGTAGACTTAAAGGGATAGTTCACCCAAAAATGAAAATTCTGTCATCATTTACTCACCCTCTCAAGTAGTTCCAAACCTCTATAAATTTCTTTGTTCTGTTGAACACAAAGGAAGATATTTGGAAGCATGTTTGTAACCAAGCAGACTGTCTTTATAGAGCAGCTTTACAGTAGAATTGAACAATGTTTACATCATTGATCATTATTTCCCTGTTTATCACTATAAAGCTGCTTTGAAACAATCTATATTGTATAAAGCGCTATATAAATAAATTGACTAAGAGGTTTTGCACTGGACTACCTTGTTGTTTGTCTTTGTGACCTATTTCTTTGGTGACCTTTCTCTGATCCAGTGTATTTTCTGTCTTTCTTTCTTGTCTATCAGTCTCCTGCTTTCCACAGTCACCATACCAGTTCATGACCTGTGTCCTAAAGTAGACGACGATACAACAATTTAAAAAAATGAAATCAATTGACGGAGACAAACAGAACTTTTGCTGGACTTGTGTTTGCAAGTGTGAGGCATTACCTCAGCTCTACACAGTCCTAAATCCTCCATGCAAAGTGGCAGGTCATTGATATCAAGGTGACACCATCCTTCACGAACACTCTCCTGATGTGATGGGAGGGACAGACAGGAGAGAAGCTCAGGGCCACTTTCTTTACGCTCCATTAAGCTCAGCGGCAAATCATACCCTAATACCTGTTGTCACGACGGATTCACTGGAGTGAAAATGCTTTTCCAGGCCACCGGGTGAGACACACACACAGCAACCTCGCTCACGTGCTGTTATTCACTTACTTAAATTTATAAGCAGGCGATACTACGTGACAGGCGTGCAATCTCCCTGAGAAACCACAACACCTCTGATGCCTGAAGACATGACACTGACAGCAGTGGCGTGTACTGGACTTCTGAAACAAGGAGGCGAATTTGGAACACAATTTACTGTACTTATAGATAATCAACAAGTAACCAGTGTTATAATATTTATTAAGCAATTTCACACAAACAAGAGTGCTGATGTTCTGAATGGACCCTTCTCACATTTCCAGGTTTGAAATGTAAAATTACAGAATAGCAAGTACATAGAAAGTACATTTGCTCCACATAAAAAGAAAAAAAATCAGTTTGCCGTTTCTAGGACTTTACCAAGGAGGAAGAAAATATAGAGAGATGGATTATAGAAGTGAGAGGAGAGAAAGATGACAACTTTACAGTCGTTCCCTCAGCAGCTAGAAACTCCATCGCATCAATGATTTTTTTTTTTTTGTAAATTAATTCCAGGGTATTACAAGGTATAGTGTTATAAATGTACATCACATAAATAAATAAAAAAAGATTTATGATGTTAATTATTGTGAAAGTGCAACAATACATATCCTCCAATCATCATGTTTGAGTGTGATACTGCTTTTATACAACAATTCAATAAACAAAAAGTTAGTTTGTTTATTTTTGCTCAGCCAACCAAAAATATACCCAAAATCCACAGTAGAATTTCAAGCAACAAAGAGTAGCGTCATTTCTGAATGAATCCCCATCTTTAAATGAATCGGTTGAGTCAAATGACTCACTCAATGAACAAAAACGTAGGTGAAAAACAGCATCTGAAAAGAGCAGTATGTCTGAATTCATAGTATTCGCAAAACAGTAGATAAAAGTATCCAGATGCCCCACTACTTCCAGCAAGATTCTGAACTGCGCATCTGATGATGATGAATAGTTTACTATCTCATGAATCCACAGGAGTGAAGGTGTGGATAGCAGTGAAGCAACGCAAATGATGCAGGTAGGTCAAACAGCAATGGCAACAAGACAAATGTAACATGTCTGGATTTATACTGTAAAGAACATACTTTTTAACAGTCACAACACAAGTACTTATTCAAAAAAGTACCTATTAATAGGGTACACAATTTCATTGCGGCTAATGACTTGTTTCATTCATGAATGAATCAGTGGTTTTACACGAATCGGTTGAGTAAATAATCCAAAGAATCACTCATTAAGACTTCTTTTGTTTGTCTCCGAAAACTCAGGCAGCTGACTTGTTGCCTAGGTAATGACTCTGCAGGAAGCGTTTACGCACGAAGGTACCTCACGAAACTGATTTCAGACAGACTTCTGAGGCAGCGTAACAGTTTAATGATCTACAGCAAAATAGAGTGAGTTTTGATGAGAACTAAACAAATATTTATAATATTAATTTCTCGCTAGCAATGACATCAGAAGTGGAAAATGTTAGTCAAAAACTAAAATACATTTACACACAAACTGACCAGAAACCACAACTTTCAGAGACCATCTTTCTTTTTCTTGCTCAACTGTCACAGAATGGAACGCATAGGATTGTGGGATATTAAAGGCAGCGAAGGATACATCTATGCTGCCTCAAAAATTTAACATTGGATTCGGACGTACCTTGATGCCTTCCTTCCTTGGAATGCGTCATTCGAAAGGCAGCATTTTTAAGTTGAATTGCTGCTGAAAGAATCTGTTGAGTAAATGATTCAATGTTCATTAATGAAATTAATCAGTAAATGATTTAATGAGTCACTGTTGTTTATACATAGTCACTTGTTGACATTTACTCTTAATCTTTAACATTACTCAGTTCTTTTTTTTTCTCCTTTGTTGCTTGCTAACATTATTATGTTGTATGCCATCCAGTGCAGTACAGATTGAATTATATTTTATGAAATTATGTTTGTGGAGAGCCACCTCTGTTTCCTCTGTGTGTGTTCTATAGAGGCACAAAGCCACAAACTCTAAAGCACAAAAGCAGAAAGGCAGCTAAATAATGTCATTCTCACAGTGGCAATCTCATTGAATGGCTCAATGCGTTCAGCGGTCTTGCCAATCTTTTCAGTCTCAATGTTACAATGGCAACTCATTCTCCCAGCCCACTGTTTCTAAGCAACCGGACACAAAACCACCTCCCTCATGATTTGAGAGATGCCACGGGCACTGGGACATGATTATCACTGCCTCTTATCTCACATCAAACCGATACCCAATTTCTGGGTGATTTTCACCAACCAGCTCAAGTTGGCCCAAATGAGAACGCTTACCATACCAAAAAGTTGAGATAGCGTGAACTAAAAACTGAACAATGAATATCAAAATGTGCTCGGCTTAGTATTTGAAGTGGGGACTTGCTTGGCTGGTGTGCCCAGGGAGAGAGAAAGCAGAGAGAGAGCAAATGCATCTGCCACCAAAGTCAGAGAGTTTAGCATGGTGCTACAGAGAGTCCATCACTCTGCCAGTCTCTTTATCTGCCAATCGATCTTTCNGGAGTCCTGGTGTTGTGTCCCGTGTTTGCTCGTGTTTCTTGTTCCTTGGATTGGATTTCTCGTCGTTGTTTCCTGTTTCCTGTTCATCGTTGGATCGTTCTCTGGTTTTCACCCACGGATTACACGGCACCGCTTCACGGACACACTTCACCAGTCACGACTCATCGGATCTCTCATCGCCCATCGAGGTCCCTACGTCACCACTCTCCTGCTGTAGTTATTGTGTCTTACCTGTGACTGTCCATCAGTGTGTGAAGCTCTTTAATAAAGAGATTAACTTGCTATTGCATCCGTCATTATTTACGTGACACTTTCATCTCAGAGCAGGAGATGAAGGCTAGACCTGCTTTGAGAGAAGGGCACGCATCGCTCTCAATTAAATGTATGTGCAGGTAAGAATAGAGTTCACTAATAGAACCTCTTATATAGCTCACACTGCATTGTCATACTCTACAAGCCTCCAGCCTTTAAAAGTCCTCCAGCCCAGTGTTGTTATTGTCAAAGGGGACCTTGATTATGATTTCACATTTTTAACTTTAGATAGTGTGTAATGTTGCTGTTTGAGCATAAACAATGTATGCAAAGTGAAGACGCTTAAAGTTCAAAGCAAAGGGACAAGGGAGATTTTCTTTTGCAGAAATCGCTTTTTAAGGACTACAACAAGCTTCTTCTCGGGTTGGTGACATCACAAACCCCAAAATTTACATAAACCCTGCCCCCGGAAACATGCAACAAAGGGGATGAGTCCATGTTGGGCTGCTTCAGAGAAGAGGAAGAGTTGTTGTAGTAGAGTGTTGTTGCCATGCCAACATTTTACGCTGGACTGCTTCACAAACAAGGTTCAATTCAACGCTGGATTTGCACAAAAGAATAACATGACGGCACATGCTAGTCGATGCTAATCAACTCGACAGCAACTACATAAATTTATCCACTAACCATTCAGAAACATCCAGATGCATTCTAAAACTTCTTCCAGAGTCTCTCCATCAGTGTCCGACTCCGGTTTGAACAATGTAAGGCTGAACACCGTTACTGACAATCGTCATTTTGGCTGCGTGAGATTCTCCTGCTTTTCTGTTGTTGAGCAACCAAAGCAAGAGCTGTTATAGCTCCGCCCTCTTCTGGAAAGTGGTCGGGAGCAGCAGCTAATTTGCATTTAAATGGACACACACAAAAATGTGTTTTTGCTCACACCCAAATAGAGGCAAATTTGACAAGCTATAATAAATGATCTGTGCTGTATTTTGAGCTGAAACTTCACAGACACATTCTGGGGACACCAGAGACATATATTATATCTTATGAAAAGGAGCATAATAGGTCTCCTTTAACTAAAACTAACACTATTAAAAATACTTTTTGGTCATTTCAAATAATCATTTAAAATTTACATTTTTAATTCTTAAAACTTAAAAAAAAAAAAAACGAAAATTTTAAATGACTGAAATACAATAAGTTGAAGTACTAAAATTACTAAAACTGAAATACAAAATAAATGAAAGCTATGACAAAAGCACATGACACTACTAAAACCTTAAATTAAAATTAAAATGAAAACTGAAAATACAAAATAAAAGCTCATTTAAAATATTAATAAATACTATAATCATATATAAATAATAGTAAAATAAACCTCAGGCACTGAAACATCAGATTTTACAACAGACAAACTCTCTGGATACCCTACTCAGAATTCATCAGTGTGTCTGGGCCCCTGAATATGCTCTACAGCTAGTCTACAGAAGTGGTTCCTCTGTGGAAATGAAAAATTACCAAGATACTTCCAAAGAGTGAAACACACAAGCCCCATCATTATTCTAAAAGCAATTTAATTCTCGCTGAAGAATTATGAGGAATGAATTGGCAATTTAATCTGGTGCATTTCCATAAAACATGTATTCAATACAGTAGAACAAGATAAACAAAAAAATGAACGGTGGCTGATAATGGGGGAGCAGAGTAATAACCATTAGCCTGTTTTTAATGGGCCTTACTGAGACATACTCAATTCTAGAGAGAAAGAGAGGCAAAAAATAGCACTAATGAACATGTGCTTGAGACACTTTGTCCTCTGCAGATGAAACATTTTTGTGTGTTTTTCGCTCTCTCTTCACACCATCTCTGTGTGTGTGCCAGGTTGCTCTACTATGGCCTCAGAGGTGGTTTTTAATGGCTTACGATGTGTTACAATCTAAGATCAGAGCAATTTAACTTACTTGATGTTGAACCTGGAGACTACAGCTCATCAGAGAATCTCCAAACATCTCCCAGTCCCAAAGGAACATTTTATTCTTCTGAAGTTGATCTTTCTTAGCACAGGAGAGTTAATGCTAATTATCAACTTTATCTCAGATGTTTAATATTACTTAAACGTAGAAACAATGAGACAACTGTTAACTACACAGTTGGCCTATAAGATTAATTTCAAGTGATCTGATGACTTAGGTCCAAAACATTCTGTGATCCAATTACTCAAACCACATTCGGAGAAGTGTTGTTATTATTAGGGCTTTTCACACTTGAAATAGTTAACCCTGGGTTATTCTAAACCCCTGGTAAACGAAATCCTGGGTTATCTTTATTCACGTTTCACACTGCTCATTCTATACCCGGGGTTATCAGTTAATCCTGGGTATTCATAAGCTACCCTTTCACACTGTACATTCCTAAACCCCGGGATAAAGTCCTTATCTGTAAATTTGAGGTATCAGTGACTGGACAAACGCAGCACGTGACCTGTTTACATTAAGGCTCTAGCATTGCGCGTCCTCATATTACACATTGCAGACTACAATATCAGGTTTTTTTCTGAGTGAACTTTTTGAAGTATAAAGGTAAGAATGACGGTCTCTTTTTCACTCCAATTGTCACATTTTCCATCGCCGTTTGACATACGCAGAAACAACTGATCATACATGACGCGGTGTTTAGAACGATAATAACCCAGGGTTAAGGGCAGTGTGAAAACAAAGCCCATGTTAACTAAAACTAAAAATATTAAAAATAATTTTAATTCATTTGAAATTAAGCTGAAATAAATAAAAAATATAAATATTAAGTAAAAATCTTAAACTTTAAAAAAAAAAAAAAATGAGAATGCCACACTTTGGCAACTACAATAAAATAAGTTGAAGTAGGCCTACATAGATTACTAAACTGAAAAAAAAATAAAGCTATAGAAATATTTATGAATATGACAATAAAATTAAAAAAAATAAAAAAGTAATTCAAAATACTAATAAATACTAAAATACTATAGAAATAATACTAAAGTAACACTGATTAGGAGTCGGTTTAAAATGTGTTTTAATGTCTTTCATAAATCTGAATATACAGGTTGAGCTAAGAAGCAGATTTGCTCCCTATTTCATCTCATTTATATAGGAAAAACGATGTTCATTGCAAGATTACGAGAGAAAAAAAGTCAAACAAAAAAGAGAAGAATAGAGTATAAGGCTCAAATGAAAAATCTAAAGCTTACTTTATGCTTACTGATGTCTTCTCATATTTTATTTGAGAAGAGCATTTTGATCTTCTGAATTTACTTTTCATGGTCTCATTTTATGTTTTCTTTCTTTATTTTTGGTGGGTCTGATGTGGGCCTGAGAGGAGAGCGTGCATGTTTTTGTTTGTTTGCATGCATCTGTTTGGGCCACTAATGAGCGTCTTGTATGAATAATTATTTTTAATCAATACTTTCCCTCCATTTATATTGTATGATTGTTTAATTTTTGACTCTCTTTAGAATTTCTAATGGGAAAAAAAACCTAAAACATAACAACAAAGCAATCCTCAGCCAGCAAGATCCTGATGTTAAGTTACGCAGTTTAAGTCAGCGGATAGTCACGGCTATCCCAGAATGCAATGCGACAAGCTTAGTAAAGAAATGTATGTTGTTCTCCTTTCTGTTGTTCTACTTTTGGACCTCACACTTGTTGAAGTGTATGGCATATGGTTGTTTTGTTTGTTTGTTTTCTGGCATATGGGTCATGTCCGTTCATCCACGGACTACAAACACAGGACAGGAATGTCAGTGTCAATCACTGTCTGACTAAATCTAAAGGTAAATACACACACCACAACTACACACAACTCATCTGCCAGGTCATGAGAAGAGGTGTGATGTTGATATCCTCCAGAAAAACAGAAAGGACAGATGTAATAAGAAACGACCTAGTCTGGGAATGACCTCCGCAACGGGCTGTTATCATCAGAGGGACGCCTGGCCTCACCACTAACCTTTAAACAAAGCACATCTCACATGCTCTTTCTTCAGCACAAATCTCCACTGACAGCTCAGCATGAGAGCTTCCCGTGAACACCCGTCCTGCTCTTCACACACTTGCTAACTTTGCCTGTCTGTGTACAGAGAAGAAAAACTGAAAACATCTGTCAAGGAACGGCATCAAGGCCCATGTAGCGGAGATCCTCTTTCAGTGAGACAGATCCCCAAGTCACACACACACACACACACACACTAATCTCATTATTACTGCAACTATCATCCTCTAGTTTGGGCAGTTTTTTAACTCTCCTCATTTCTCTTCTAACTCTTAACTCGAAGGAAATCCCAGACTGCTTTGCTGGGCCCGCCCCACATGGCAAGACTGGACTGGAGGAGCTTAGAGAGGCAGAGAGGATTTCAATACATGCACACACACTGTATTCCCTCCAGCCGTTAAGTGCCGTCTCCACACTCTGGGGATAATCTGCGGGAGAGATGCTAAATCAGCTTCCCTTACACTGATCCTCTTGTGGTGTCTATGCCTTAAACTGTGTTCATAAAGCACAATCTTACACACACTCAAGGGCCAGCAATGGAAGTCATACGAGATACGGGCATTAGGATAGTAGGCCATTTCTCTGAGTTCTCCAGTTCTTAAGGATAGTCATGTGACGCTAATACCACTCAGTAGTCATGCTTCTGAACTTATGAATAACTTGTGAGGAACTTCTAAGCATAAATTCTGCATATTTCTGGAGCACAGTTGTCACTCACAACTACTTGATCAAATTTTATCACTTTTCACCAACCAGTGAGTTAAGTTGTGCAGTAAATGATGCAAAGCCACATAAAAGGTCAAAACATCCTGCTCTGACATAACCTCATCTCTTATCAGAGTAAAATCAAAACATTATTCCATTAAAAGAATATAAATCTTTAGCAGTGCCTTTTTACACTAAGTGCAAACAGTCAAATTGTTAACAAAGTCCATTTTCAATAGCTCTGCCCACCATCGCTTAGATATTTTACCTTATGGCATATTCATTTTATTTACACTTTATGTGAATAGCATCTATCCCTCTTTGTATTATATGCAAACAAGATACTATTTGTTGTTGTTCAGCCGGAAACCGGGAACACTTGCCATAACCCCTGATGTACTCGCTACATCATAAGAAGAATGGCATCTACGCTAATATTAGTCTCTCTTTGTTTATCCCGAGGTTTACCATAGTCTGCCAGATCCAGGCCATATCCAGATGAGATAAAGGGACAGTTCACCCAAAAATGAAAATTCTGTTATCATTTACTCACCCTTATGTTGTTCCAAACCTGTATGAGTTTCTTTCTTCTGTTGAACATAAAAGAATTTTCATTTTTGGGTGAACTATCCCTTTAAATATAATATTATGCTGTAGAATCAAACTCGGACCTGGAGGGCCAATGTCCTGCAGAGTTTAGCTCCAACTTGCCTCAACACACCTGTCTGGAAGTTTCTAGTATACCTAGTAAGACATTGATTATCTGGTTCATGTGTGTTTAATTGGGGTTGGAGCCAAACTCTGCAGGACAGCGGCCCTCCAGGACCGAGTTTGGACACCCCTTTTGTAGAATAAGTGTATGGGGATTCTTTAGTGTTTAAATGTTTTTTATTACTGAAAAGTCAAGGGACACAATTGTCACCATATTTTGAGAATAATTTATTTCTTTATTTAGTATTTTGGTAACACTTTATTTTAGGGTCTTTTAACTAGTGCTTATTCGCATACATATTAATACAATATTGGCTATTTATTAGTACTTATTAAGCACATATTAATGCCTTATTCTGCATGACCTTATTCTACATTCTTAATCCTACCCAATACCTAAACTTAACAACTACCTTACTAACTATTAATAAGCAGTAAATTAGGAATTTATTGAGGGAAAGTCGTAGTTAATAGTTTATGTGTTCCCTATACTAAAGTGATACCAGTATTTTTTTTAAATATTTTTATTTGGTCTGCTACATGTCCTGGGGCCGTATTCACAAAACATCTTAAGGCTAAAAGTAGCTCCTAACTTGCCGATTTAGGAGAAACTCTTAAAAATAATGGGTGTGTCAGTCCTAATTTTAGGAGTCCTAAATTTTTGCATTTTAGCGCTAAAACTAGCTCCTAAATCTGTGAAACATTAGGAGTAGTCAAGAGGACTCCTAAATCACTAAGACCAAATCACAAACAATCCTAATCCACCCAAAGACACTGAACACCATTGAGGGAATAGAGGATAGAGCCTTAGGTGCTGAACCTTTTCTTCATAAATGCAATACATTTCGATTTATAGATTTGAATCTACAATGAGACTCCAAAAAAATCTTTAACAAATAAATAAATATTGTCTGATTACCTGTGGCAGTGGTTTTCATGAGTTCACACTTACAAATGATTGAATAGAGTGAAAAAAAAATATATANTTATTTATATATATATTAACTGTATATACTAGTTTAATTAGTGACACTTAGCCTACATTTTAAAACCTTTATGGCAACAATTTGGCAACATTTTATTTTGACTATGGCAACATTTGTATTTTAAAACCTTTATTTTAATGTGGAAACATGACACCTCATTCTACAATGTTTCTATGATTAAATCGCTGACTCCTCCCCATCAGCCAATCACTGCATGTATACTCCATAGCAACGAGGTCAACCCCGCCCTTACTCTTAGCTTAAGACTTCAGTCTATTCCTTAGTAAAAGTTGGTCTCAGCAGCTTTGTGAATAGGTTTTAAGAGAAAACTCTTAGCTAAGAACTTTCACTGCTATTTAGGAGAACTCTTAGTGGTAAGATAAAATGTTTTGTGAATACGGCCCCTTATCTTTAGGTTTAGTGTTGGGGATAAGTCAACTACTTCTAACTGTTGGTTACCCAGCATGCTTTGTGGTTAGGGTTAAATCAGTTTGTGCACTTGTCCGCTGTTCTCATATATATGCAGTCCTGTGTGTGTGTGTGTGTCAGCAGGGAGCTGTACTGGTGCACATGAACTGTTGATGTGTCCAACTCAGGACTTTAAAAATACTTAAGTGACTGAGAGCTGGCCAGCCTGCAGCTGTTCGCCCCATTTAGACACTACAGCCGTCCCACCTTAGCGATTAAATATAGCACATCTGCAGTGCCACTGAAAACTGCAGCCTCACTCAGTGATGGAGCAGATCCTGAGCACCAGTCATCTGGGGTGAGGAGTGATATTCCCCTCTATAGACACTATAGAGGGGAACTAACGACAGTGGCAGGTGCCGCGAACATTGCCCATTTGGAGCTCCAAGCTTTGGAGGCCGATTCTGATGCGGGAGATAATGGGTAAATCTAACTTTAGCCTGGGAGTGAAAGCTGTGATGGTGTGTTTCACCTTGGTGCATGGACATAATGAGAGGAGTGGGGACAGAAGCAGGGGAGGGGGAAACTCTAATTCTCTAATGGCATCTTCTGCTCAGGAGAGAGAGAGAGCTAGAGGCAGATGTGTTTTCAGCAATGCTATAAAAAAAATGCATTTTTATACGTTTCCAAAAGCAGCTGAGGTGAATAATAAGGAGCCGTGGTCTTAGATTGCTATGGCTGCCAGTATAAGCCCAGCTTTTAAAATGTGACCTTGCCTTCTAAGATGACAAAGGAAACTGAGGGTCCACACACACATTCATTATTCATGTGACCTCCTTCATTTTGGGCATTCTCTCCACATTTTAAACACCTCTGGATCTCATTTGGATGTTGGCAGCCGGTGAGTTTACATTTCTCTGAGCTGCATCTTTAATATTATTCGCTGTTTTGTTCAGTTATCCATCTCTCAGCGGCACCCTCTTCTTCCTCATGCCTCCGGTCCGTTTAGTTTGAGGGGCTGAAGGCTGACGAGGCCTCTGGCGACGCATGGTGGATACTGTGCTAGCTGCTATCATGGCTTCTCTTCTCTGATCTCAGTTGATGTATTGATATTGCATAGGGTGCCCCCTCATGACATTATGTTGATGTGGGGCACTGGGCACCCACCGGCAGAAACATAAATCGGCGCTTATGACTGTCGTTATGGTTACTAGTAAGAGAATACGGGCTTGACTCTCGCTGCACGTTCATACAGGCCACGTACACACTGTAAGTTTCAGGAGTGACAACCGCATTTAAATGCGGGAGTGAATCCCCTAAATGATCGTTAGCCTACATGTGTGTACGGAACACGACTCACTCTCGAAAACGCGATGATTGACAGCTTGGAACCATAGCGACGTTCTGGCGTCTCTCGTGTTTGGTATCCGTTATTGTGAACAAAGTAACATTACAGTGACAAAACACTCGTTATTTTCAGCAATTTAACTAAACACGCTAACACAATCGATGGAGGCGTCGTGTTTTGTTTATGTGCCTTGTATAGCCAGTTTCACACAGCAAAACACGCGGCACTCATTCTGTGTTGCCATGGTCACTCATTATAAGCTTTTTGGGCTTGTTGTTTAAGCTCGTCTCATAAAGCAAACGGGTTTATGGAGTTATTAAAGTGAGCAGACATGAATCGCGATTTTCAGCATAGGCTTGTGCTTTCCCTGTGATTCGCCGCGCATACACAAGAGACACACTTACACCGGTGCACGTAAACGTCATTAACAACTAGTTGTTCAGTTCGGTTCCGTACACACTGCATAGAACTTCTGTAAATGCGGTTGTCACTACCTGTATTTTTCGGGAGTTAATACAGTTGTAGAATGCGGTTGTCACTCCCGTATTTTTCGGGAGTTAATACAGTTGTAGAATGCGGTTGTCACTACCTGTATTTTTCGGGAGTTAATACAGTTGTAGAATGCGGTTGTCACTCCCGTATTTTACTGAACTGTGCAGAACGCGATTAAGCACTAAAAGGTGAACTGACAACCGAATTTAGCTGCAGTGTGTACGCCTGTACAGACAGTAATCGAGACGCTACTGCAAGTTGCTGTGTGAACGAGACATTTCAAGACTCACACCTGTAAGTAAATGCGGTTGTCAATCCCAAAAACTGACAGTGTGAACGTGGCCAGCATCATTACTCCAGTCTTCAGTGTAAAACATTTCTTATTATCAATGTTGAAAACGGTTGTGCTGCTTAATATTTTTGTGAAAACTGTTATACATTTTTTTCAGGATTCTTTGATGAATATAAAGTTCAAAAGAACAGCATTATTTTAAATTTAAATATTTTTTTTTTCCTAATTGTTTTTTTTTAAATTAGTATTATTTTTGTTACTGATATTTTTTTCCCCCACCATGGTTATACATAATTTATTCTCTACATCTATTTTAGATTTAGATCTCATGTCCTTTTTTCTTCATTTTATTCTATTTCTCTATATTGTGGTTTTGGAGATGTTGTTCCGATCGATTGTCTTCAGAAAATCTGGACTAAACCACTCAATTTATATGGATTATTTTTCCAATCTCTTTACAAAGTTTTTGAAGCGTCAAAGTGGTAGTTGCAAAGGCAGTCTGGAAGGAAATCTGACAGCATTCTGTCATCAAAAATATCTTAATTTGTGTTCCAAAGATGAACGAAAGTCTTACGGGTGTGGAACGACATGAGGGTGAGTAATTAATGACAGAATTTTCATTTTGGGGGGGGGGAACTAACCCTTCAAATCAATCACCTTCATTGTATTAACTCAAATTTTTTATTTCAATGAACTCAAAATTTTATGGCAACCAGGTAACTTACTTTTTTAAGTTAAACCAACAATTCTTTTTTACAGTTTATATTCTTTTGTATTGTGACTACTTCTTTACAGTTATGGTTTCGACACACTGCTTTGTGAACATTTGCAAAATTTGTTTCAAACCAGTGACTCATCAAACTGCTAAAGTAACTTGATTTCAGTAATCGAGGATTCATTATGTAGTAACTGTTTCGAAATTTCAATGTTTCGCTGCTAGAGGCTGATTTCCGTGAACCCGTGAACCAGTGTCTATATGGTTTTAACTGATCTCAGATTAGTTTTATAATGTGGAAATTTTAATTATGTTTTATTAACGTAGTTCGGGAGGAACAAGTCAAATAAGCTACCCAATCATTACATCATCTTAATCATTACGTCATCTCAACCATTNATCAATCACCTTCATTGTATTAACTCAAATTTTTTATTTTGTGGGGGGGTGCTCTGTGTTCGGGCCGATTACCGAGCTCGGAGCCCTCTCCCCGGACAGCACGCCAAATATGTTTACCAATTAATTTACCTGACTTATTTGTAAGTGTGAACACGTGAAATTATACATTTGTATGTTGCATACTTTAAAAAGTAGAATAGTAGTTCATTGTTTCTTATTGGCCTGATAAGCCAATGCCCGCTATTAAATATTATACAGAAACTTTATATTTAAAGCTACTTTATAATTTGTAGATTGCATTTAATAGATTACACTTTCAAGAAAACATTTGCAATTTGTTTGTATAAGGTGTTTTTATGCATATTTGACTGTTTTCATTGCATTTATAAAGTTTGACCAGCAGGTGTCATGTTTCAAGCACCTCAAAACAGTGAGTCATTTTGAAAGAAAATTGATTTGGAGTTTTGAAAAGCTTTATTTCTCTAACACTATTTCTTCATTGTACAGCAATAAATGAACAAAAATAACAGTTTCTGCTCAACAATGGTATCACACATACACAACATGCAATATTACAGTGAACGTAATATTGTAAACGTTCAATCAACTATACCCAACTAAATCAGTTTCATTTTTTTTTGTAGTCTGAACAATCAGCTAGAACAAGTAATCAGATCAAACTTGGTCTGATTTTACCCCAGCCACAAAGCATGTTGGGTAACCAGCAGTGCTATGTCATATTTAGACTTAAAAGGTTAGTTCACCCAAAATGAAAATTCTGTCATTTATTACTCAACCTCATGTCGTTCCACACCCGTAAGACCTTCGTTAATCTTCGGAAGAATGCAATGACATTTCCTCTCTCAAGATCCATAAAGGTACTAAAAACATATTTAAATCAGTTAATGTGAGTACAGTGGTTCAATATTAATATTATAAAGCGACGAGAATATTTTTGGTGTGCCAAAAAAATAAATAAATTACGACTTATATAGTGATGGCCGATTTCAAAACACTGCTTCGGGAAGCATCGGAGCACAATGAATCAGCGTTTCGAATCAGCTGTCCGGAGCGCCAAAGTCACGTGATTTCAGCAGTTTGGCTGTTTGACACGCAATCCGAATCATGATTCGATACGTTGATTCATAACGCTCCGAAGCTTCCTGAAGCAGTGTTTTGAAATCGGCCATCACAAAATAAGTCCTTATTTTGGTTATTTTGGCGCACCAAAAATATTCTCGTCGCTTTATAATATTAATATTGAACCACTGTACTCACATGAACTGATTTAAATGTGTTTTTAGTACCTTTATGGATCTTGAGAGAGGAAATGTCATTGCTCCCTATGCAGACCTCACGGAGCCATCGGATTTCAACTAAAATATCTTAATTTGTGTTCCGAAGATTAACGAAGGTCTTACGGGTGTGGAACGGCATGAGGGTAAGTAATAAATGACAGAATTTTCATTTTTGGGTGAACTAACCCTTTAAACCCCAAATCCTTGGCTAAAGGAAAAAATTTTAGGATATGTACAATTTCTAAAAAGTCACTATTTAACAAGCTTCATTAATATGTTCTAAGTAGGCCTGCTTCTTGATTTAATAATCTAAATGACTACAATATTATAAAAAGTTATGAAATTCACAACATCGGTGTGGTCATTTTTATGCGTTATGAAGTAGGTGTCCTTTCAAGTGTAGTAAACATAATAGTAAGTGTAACTACTGGGATATAGACAGATAAACTGTATGCATTGCTCTCTACTAATAACTTCAGATATTTCAACCATTGGTCGAGAGCTGGTTCTGTCTAGATGAGCACAGAAGTTGAGATGTGAAACTTGCGGTGTGAAAAAAATATGATGAAACGGAGCAGTAATGATTCCACTATAATTCCTCTGCCCTTCACATTTTGCTACCAGTCTGACAAATCTGAGTGCAGAAATGAGGTGGGCCGCATTGACTATGCAGAGCTGATCAAAGACAATGTGTTGTTTTGAAAAAGCGAGAACAGAAGGAATCGCAGCACAAAGGAGGATGAGAGAGTGTGGCAGAAGAGATGGGAAAAAGATAGTGTAGAGGCAAAGTTTTAATAATGCAGCCTCAATTCTAGTGTCCAATTAAGTATAAAATATTCAGTCGTGTGCAAGCTTCGCTGTGGCGAGGCGCAAACGACAGCGAACCACAGCTGATGTGTAAGCGAGCGTGTGTTTGTGCGTGTGATGGGGGCGTGTGGAATGGCAGTCTCAATCAGTAGCAGTTAGACCATGCCAGTGATCACAGAACCCGGAGATGAATAAATCCTCTGGTGACGTCAACTCAACAATTTAGGCCTGTGACAGTCGCAGTGGGAAATGACCCAAAAATCTGAAGTCTCATTGAAATGGAGACAGATTTTCCATGGCAGTTCCTAGTTATCTGGCCTAGGAAAGTAACTTTAATTCAGTGGTTACTCTTCTGTCAGTTCAGTTCTGTCTAGTGATTCTACCAGCCTGAGGAAAAAATTGTAAAGTTCAGACTGCTTTGAAACATACCATGAAACCCAGTGTGGAATAAAAAATGCATAAAGGAATCTTAGGGCTTATTTAGTTTAATTCAGATTGGTTTTATTAATTTAAATGGATTAACTGGTTCAAAATTATTCATTTAGTTTTCACATGACGTCACACACTTATAAGAACGCCCACCTGGAGGGCAAAACCAGGCTTTCCTCCATTGCCCACCAGTGATTTTTACCAGGTTTGTACAAAGTACTAATCAAGTAAGAAAGTAATATTAAAAGACCAAATTCAAGATACACCTTATTGATGATGCATATGTACACGCAACTCAGAATGTAAATGGAACACACAGTTTATCGTTAATCGTTTTCTATAGAAAACCAATATAAAGAAAACACTTAACCATTTAAGACATTGCATTCACAGGCTCATCTCACCTGTATATTGTATTAATCATCAATAAGGCGTATACTGAATAAGGTCATTTAATATCACTGTTTTATACATTAAGGCACTTTTAAGTGTTTTTCACGTTAAGTGTTTTAGAACGTCTCGCTGTTTTTAGTGACTGAAATACTGCAGCAGGTGCTGATATGAAACACAGGTGCCCAAAACTAGCATTTTATTCACATATTTTAGTTTTATTCTTTTGAGATGGAAAATTGACAGGCCTGTTTTAGTTTTATTTATTTCCAGTTAGTAATTTTAGTGCTTCAACTTAAACGTATCTCAGTTAGTTGCCAAAGCAACATTTATAGTTTTCGTTTAATATAATAATTTTAAGTTTTTCTTCAAATATTTCTGCTTTATTTTATTTCTGCTTAATTTAAAAGGGTGGTTGATTATGATTTCACTTTTTAAACTTTAGTTAGTGTGTAATGTTGCTGTTAGAGCATAAACAACGTCTGCAAAGTTAAAACGCTCAAAGTTCAAAGCAAGGGGAGATATTTTCTTTTAAAGGGGCTCTATGTAGGAATGGCACCCAGTGGTCGAAATAGGTACTGCAGTCCAAATTCAAAATATTGTTTCCCCACGCCCGCCCGTTCAAAGACGCGGGTGGCCAGGAAACGCAACAAGAGGGAGCATTATTGACAATGAAAGCTGAGGAGACTTGCACACTGTAAGCTGATGAGTTGATTTATCTGTGTTTTAATATGCTGTCGTTCATAGAGATTTTTAGATGTATGCAAAGGCTTTTTAGGTCAGGTAGAATCTGCGATTCTCTGACCCAGTTTGTTTGCTGGTTTCCATGGCTGCAATACGTGGTGTTTTCCACCAATTGGCAACCTGTGATGTCGAAATACTATTGGATAAACTGGCAGCACACGGTTTAGCACAGACCAAAACAAAGACAGACATTCCGACACAGAACGCACATTTCAAAGTAGAAAAGCTGGCTGTAGCATTGTTTTTCAGAGAAACAAGTAGGTGAACTTAACATGTTTCCTAAATATCTGCAAACATTATTGGGGTATTTTTATGCTTTATTAAAGTAAAAATCTTACAAATAGCCCCTTTAAATAATTCTGTTTAAAAGTGCAGTGTGTAAATTTTAGCGGCATCTAGCGGTGAGGTTGTGAACTGCTTTACAAACGAGGGTCAATTCAACACTGGATTTGCACAAAAGATTAACATGACGGCACATGCAAGTCCACAGCAACTACATCAATTTATCCACTAACCATTCAGAAACGTCCAGTTGCATTCTATAAGTTGTAACTTCTTCCTGAGTCTCTCCATCAGTGTCCGACTCCGGTCTGAACAATGTAAGGATGAACACCGTTACTGACAATCGTCATTTTGGCTGCGTGAGATTCTCCAGCTTTGTTGTTGAGCAACCAAAGCAAGAGCTGTTAAAGCTCTGCCCTCTTCTGGAAAGTTGCTGGGAGCAGCATTTAAAGGGATGCACACAAAAACGGCATGTTTTTGCTCACACCCAAATAGGGGCAAATTTGACAAACTATAATAAATGATCTGTGGGGTATTATGAGCTGAAACTTCAGACACATTCTGGGGACAGCAGAGACTTATATTACATCTTGTAAAAGGGGCATTATAGGTCCCCTTTAAATTAACAAAATGTTTTTAATAGTTTTAATTTTAGTTAACAATAATAACCTTGATCCAAGGTTCAATTCATGTTTAGCTTAATTTATTTATGATAGTGAACAAAGGAAACTACACACAATCCTCACTAAACACAATCCCCAAAAGATTCATAATCATTTGAAGGAAAACACACAGTCTTTATGCTTCAGCTCCTTGTTAGCATTAAAGTCAAATAAAGGTGAGTTCACTCACTCTCTCTCTCAGCAGCACCCATCAATGACATCATTCTTCACCGGGCACATTTTAGGGCCCCACCGCGGCACTGTGCCATTTTCTAAACATCATGAGCAGAGAGCAGAAGAGTGAGTTAGAGGGAGAGCGTGCAGTTTGCGGTGGATCAGCATTCTGCTCAAGCCGTCCGATTCACTGCGCCGTCCCCGTCTGCTGGCAGTGACAGATATTCTGCTTCTCGAGAGGGCCCGGTTCAATTTGCACCGCTTGTTTTCAGTGTGCTCCTGCCTCATTGTTTCTGAACCCAGACAGAAGTGAGCAGTACAGAATATACATTTTCACAGTCTATTGGCCTGCTGCAAACACAGGTGGGACTCTCTCTGCTGAGGAGAGAAATGAGGATGGACAGAAGGAGAAAGGCCACGTTCACACAGCAGCAGAAAACGGTTGTCAGTCCTGTATTTCAGTCCTTAATATGGTTACGTTCACATTCAGTTATTTATGTGAGTGACAACCGCATTCTATAACCAAACTCACGTTGTGTGAACGGAACCAGGCTAGACTAGTTGTCCGTCACGTCATACAGTGCAAGAGAGCTGCTCTGCGGGTTTTCATGTGCGGTTTCAGTAACTTACAGCGGAGATATGAACTGTGTGTCATCTAAAGGTTTTAGATCCAGTCACTATTGTCCACCAGATCTGCTCCCGTCAGTTTTGTGCTCTTCATACGACTCAAATGCTCCACTTTTCAGTTTAATGGACGTCACCTTCTTTTGATATTGATATTACTTTGGTCACTGTTGCTATGGTTACTGGTAAGCGAATACGGGTTGACTCCCGTTGCACGTTCATACAGACGGTATTCGAGATGCTACTGTAAGTTGCAGTGTGAACAAGACATTTTGAGACTCACACATGTAAGTAAATGTGGTTGTCAATCCAAAAAACTGATAGTGTGAATGTAGCCAAAAAGGTTGAAAACAGATCAGGAAAGAATAGACAAGGAAGCAGTGGTGCAGTTATGATGAGAGATTTTAGAGACATGTGCCCAAAAAGGTTTTCAACTACTGTATTATTCAGACACACACAGACATTACAGTCAGCATATAAATCTTAACAATAGTGACAATCAACAACTACCAGCATGCATTGCAGCATGAATAAATTATGCAGCTGAATTCTTCTATTATTTTGCTTTAATTCTTACTATTTGCTTTTATTTTTCTTGTGACTTTTTAGCCCAGGTGAAAAAAAAGTACACTTCTATAATGTACTTAGAGTGCTCTATTTTCACACACTAATTTTGTATTTAAGAAGTACTAAAGAATTTTTAGTATATTAAGATCATCTTAAGAACATCTAAGTGTACTCAACTGTGCTATTTTGAGACACCATGAAATGAGAACTAAAATGTGCATTTAACATACAACCTCTGTATTAAAAAAAAACTATGGGTTCAAGTGTACTATAAGTGGTAACTAAATTTTTTTTTTTAATACAGAGTATATTAAAATATTAGTTCACTTTCAAATTAAAATGTCCTGATAATTTACTTACCCCCATGTCATCAAAGATGTTCATGTCTTTCTTTCTTCAGTCGAAAAGAAATCAAGGTTTTTGATGAAAACATTCCAGGATTATTCTCCTTATAGTGGACTTCAATGGAGCCCAAACGGTTGAAGGTCAAAATTACAGTTTCAGTGCAGCTTCAAAGCGTTCTACGTGATCCCAGACGAAAAATAAGGGTCTTAGCTCGAGAAACCATCGCTCATTTTCTAAAATAAAAATAACATTTTATACATTTTAACCATAAATGCTCATCTTGAACTAGCTTTCTTCTTCTTCTTCTTCCCTATTAGAATTCCGGCAGTGTAGACACTGCTAAGTGTATTACTATCCTCCACAGGTCAAAGTTTGAACTAAATTGTCATATACAATATGCTAGTGCAAGTATAACAATTAGTTCAAACTTTGACCTGTGGAGGGCAGTAATACACTTAGCAGAGTCTACACTGTGAGAATTCTAAAATAGAAGAAGAAGAAGAAGAAGAAGAAGAGAGCTAGTTCAAGATGAGCATTTATGGTTAAAACATATATAATTTTTTAAAAAAAATTAGAAAATGAGCGATGGTTTCTCTAGATAAGACCCTTATTCCTCGTCTGGTATCGTTTAAAGCCCTTTGAAGCTGCACTGAAACTGCAATTTTGACCTTCAACCGTTTGGAGGCCATTGAAGTCCACTTTATGGAGAAAAATCCTGGAATGTTTTCATCAAAAACCTTCATTTCTTTTCGACTGAAGAGAGAAGGACATGGATATCTTGGATGACATGGGGGTGAGTAAATTATCAGGAAATTTTAATTTGAAAGTGAACTAATCCTTTAAAAGCATATTTTAGTTCATATTCATGGTATTTCAAAATAGCACAGTTGAGTACACTTAGATGTTCTTAAGAAGTACTAAAGAAGAATTTTTAGTATATTAAGTACAACATTTGTGCGTGAAAATAGAGCACTTTAAGAAAATTTTAGAAATGTACTTTTTTTCACCTGGAAGTAGCTTGTTTTGTGATGTTCAGAGTTGATCCATTCATCTAAATATTTTGTTGATTGTCACCATTGTTGAGGTGTGTATGATGATTAATTTTGATGTCTAAATGTGTCTTAATACCCAGAAATTTTTTTTTTTTAATTCTTGCACAAAAATGTTGTAGCATTTATTTTATTGATTTATCCCATACTTTACCAGGAATAATCCCATTGAGATAAAAATCTCTTCTACCAGGGAGTCCTGGCCAAAATGGCAGCACACAAAGTTTCACACAAAAACATTTAAAAACCAACAAAAAGAAAAAAAAGTCCTGTCCAGCACTCAGAACTAACAAAATATGTAAATGTTAAGTAAAAAAAGAACAAGATTCTTTCAAGTAAGACACCAAAAGGTTTTTAAAAATATTTAAAGATGGGAGCACGTCTAGCCTCAAAGTATTCTGCATTTCATTCCACAATCTGGGCGCATAAGTAGAAAAGGCAGTTTTACCAAACTCAGAGTATGATCTAGGCACAGTTAAAAGTAATTTAAAGGACGATCTAGTTTTATAACTAACAGAACAATAAGATAAGAGGCTACAGATATACAAAGGCAGTTTACCTAATAGAGCTTTGGCAATAAACATCAACATATGCATTTTTCTCCTCTGATACAAGAAGGGCCAACCAACCAAATCAAACAAAGTGCAATGATGGGTACGTGTAGGAGCATTAGTCACAAATCGTATTGCAGCATGGTATATACAATCTAATTTTTTTAGTGTAGATACATTAGCATGCGTACAAATTACATCGCCATAGTCCAGCACAGAAAGAAAACAACTTTGAATAATTCTCTTTTTTGCTTTAAAAGGAGGACATTTCTTTAAACGAAAAAGAAACCCCAATTTGGGCCCAATTTGAGCATCATTAAGATATGATTTTTGTTCCTAACATTTGTTTCTTCTTCAGTCTATTCCTATAACAACATACAAGTGACTTTAATAAAAACACTATTGGAATTCTTGAAAGAGATTTAACTTCAAGAGCCCAACTAAAGCAAACACTAATCTGGTGACTTCAAATGAAACTCAATAACATTATCTGGAGCTAAACCCCTGTTCGTTCTTTTGAACTTTTGTAGATGTATGACAGACATAAAGTCAAACTGGTTTGTAACAAGTCTGAAGTAAATGATAATACATTTTTTATTTTTTTGGAGTGGTTTATCATCCTCTACTGATATATTGAGAGAATCAATGGTTCGTTTCCACCGAGCGGTACAGTTCAGTTCAGTACAGTACAGTACAGTACGATTTGGGTCAGTAAACCCTGATCCGGCTTGCGTTTCTACCGCTAACAGTACCCTAGGCATGGTGTAAACAGGTGTTGTGGCGAATTTAGACTCCCTGCCAAATTATTACCCCCCCTCGTTTAAATCGCTATCTGATTGCCTAATTCTAACTCCACCGCTAATCCTAACCCCTCCCCCACAACTAGCCTAATTCTAAACCTACCAATAGGCGTAATAATCTGGCGGGGGTAGGAATTCGGCACAACACCGGAAAGTAGCGATCGACGTCATTCTCGTGTGAAGAAGAAAGTGACAGTAAACAACAATGGAGGACATACAGCAGCTTTGTTTGAGCAAAGGCTAAAGGCTGCAAGGAAAAACAGCAAAAAAATACACATTGTGTTGTAACGGTATTGTGATGCCATTGACCTTGTAGCACGCGCAAATGACGATTCTCTGTCAACCAATCAACGTTCTGCAGAGAGTGTAGGCCCACCCTTTTGGTACCGGTACTATCGGTACTATTGTGCTAGGTACCTCAACGGAAGGGTCCCAAAAATGTGTTACGGTACAATTCAGAATTAGGGTACCATTCACAACTTCCGACAATGGAAACAGCAAAAAATGCATACCGTACCGTACTGAACCGTATACCGCTCGGTGGAAACAAGCCATTGATGTGTTCTTTTATTTGCAGTTGGCTGTGGCTGGAAGTCTGTTGTATTTGTTGTGTTTCTTCTCATCAGTTTTTCTGTTCTTTTCTTTCCCTCAGTGATTCTGCTTGTTAGGCTTGTTAACGTTGATATTACATATACAGATTTTGTGGCCCAGATAAGGTCCAGTTCTGGTTTATTTGCTTTGCTCTTGGCTGACATGCTTTAGCTCTATGACATGGCAGGCCATAGAGCAGTTGATAGGGCTCTTCCTCCAATATGAGGAGACGACTTGAGTGTGCTTCTCATTTCTTATTTGAGCATCCTCGTTTCCTTCCGTCTTAGCTCCACACCTTAGGATGCGAGGGAAGGATACACCTGTGTATCCTCGCTCATGACTTCTCAGGAAGCTTCCTCGCTACTCATTCCTCGTCTCCTCGCAGTGCAATTGGAGAATTGAGATGCCCTTCAAGATGGCTGAGTTCGATCGGTTTCCAGATCACGGGCTGGAGGAGGGAGGAAACGAGGAAGCATCAATTTGAGTATTCAGAAGCACCCTGAGAACTTTCTTCTTTCTTGCTCTGCCCAGCTGTGTCATCACTTCCACTAACCCAAATGTGCTCCAGGACAGTCCGGAAACCCTCCTGAGCTGCAACCCACAGCTCCACCACCTTCTCTCTCTCTCTCTCTCTCTCCGCTGCAGTGCCTCTGTCCCAGCAGCAGCTCTGCAAAGTCAAAAGAGCCTGTGAGTGTGTGGAAGTATTTAGAGAGTACCAGCATGTTTATATTAGTGTGATATGTAGGATTAATGTGCAGATTAAAGAAGTCAGGGAGGAATGCTGATACTTTGAGTTGTATAGGGAAAACATAGTAAAGCACTACTACATGCATTGAGTTGATGATGGATGTAAGATTTTCATATTCAACATTCATATTTATTTACAATTAGAACATTTCTCATAAAAACAGCACAACTGTCATGATGTGTGACATGCATAATCTGATAATAATGCAAAATCACCAGTGGAAAGGATATAGTTTAAGATAATAAATATATAAAATATATAAATATATATAATTATATATAACAATTTCATGGTTGAAAACGAATCGGGTGCAGGTAAAAATCTTATACATAAATACATAACTCATTTTTGATTGGCAGATTATAAAATCTTAATTTAAATTTTAATACAGATATTAAATTATATATAATCTTATATTAAAATAAATAATTTGGAGCAAGTTTTTACAATGAGGCAAAATATCCTATTTTTAATCCTGAGTGTGCTAATGAAAAAGATAAAGACGACTGAAAGATAAAGACTTTTACAAGGATAAAGAGTTGGCTAGTGGTGTGATGACTGATCAGACTGCATCTCTGTCTCCCCCCTGTGGCTAAAACAGTACTGCTCTTACAAAAAAAAAAAAAAAGCAGTACCTTAGTACTGTAATACTATAAGAAGATAATACCAATGCTACTTTAATAAATACAATCTTGAACAATACCCTAAAACCAACTGTCCAAGAATTGACAAAGACCATGGTACAACTATCAAAGAGGTCTATGTTTGCAACCAATCAAATGAGAAACACTGCAATGTACCACTTATAGTTATCTCTGCACATTACACTTAAAAAAATGACATTGCACCTTTAACAGTTGCCATATTTATTCAGCCCATTTATATTTGTCCCGCTAGCCGTTACAGTGATTTGTACACTGTGTTTTAAGTTGCTAAAAATATAGAAGTGTGTACCCTGAACGGTCTGTGTCATTGTCTCTGATGCTTGAGTCATTCATCTCATCCGCATTTGACCGTCTCCTCGCCTGACCTTCGCCTGCTGTAATCAGAAGCCAATGGCAGCTCGCAGTTAGTTCGCCTTGGCAAACACTGTGAATCCTGACCTCTGCTGGATGGATTGCCTCCTATTCTGTTATACAAGCATAACTCACAGGGCATGTTTGGTTACAAGCCTGTCAAGGGCCACTGGAAATCAGGGTCAGATGTTGCCACACTGATATCTCTTCTAGATGGACTGAATAGTCATTTATTAATAAATGTACTGTAGAACAGTGTTTCTCAACCGGTGGGTCTTAAGCCAAAAATGTGTTGCCGGTTTGTTGATGGGATCGTGGACAGCAGGGAAGAAGCAAAGCTACATGCAAATGCAAAAATGCAACTAAAAGATTGTGCATCCAGTCAAACTCTACAGTATTTTGGCACAAATTTATCCTTCACTTGGAGAAAAACTCATATTCAAAGTTCATATTTATTTAGAATTACAAAATGTATCGATTCACATGACGTGACGTGTGCAAAGTCTGATTATTCCTAGATGTAAAGTATATTTTAATTAAAAATATAAAAAAATGTACATTATAAATGTCTTTACTGTCCATTTTGATCAATTGAATACATCCTTGCGGAATAAAACGATTAATTTATTGACCCCAAACTTTTGAACGGTAGTGTATAAATGTTACAAAAGCTTTCTATTTCAGATAAATGCTGTTTGTTTGAACTTTCTATTTATCAAAGAATCCAGAAAAAAAATTTTACACAACTGTTTTCAACATCAATAATATTAATAAATGTTTCCTGAGCAGCAAATCAGCATATTAGAATGATTTCTGAAGGATCATGTGACACTGAAGACTGGAGTAATGATACTGAAAATTCAGCTTTGCATCAAAGGAATAAATTACATTTTAAAATATATTAAAATAGAAAACAGTTATATTAAATTGTAATAATATTTAACAATATTGCTGTTTTTTTGTTGTTGTTGTTTTTTAAATCAAATAAATGCAGCCTTGGTGAGCATAAGAGACTTCTTTTAAAAACATTACAAATCTTACCGATCCCAAACGTTTGTGTATATATGTGTGTGTGAATATATATGTGGCGACCAGGGCGGGCGAGAGCCGTGAGAGAACGGCGCGAGGCCGGTGGCAGGAGAGATAATGAGCTCCACCTGTGAGGCGCGCCGGCCTCGAGTCTCTCACGGAGGAGCTCCGGGAGCATAAAAGGAGGAGCGACGACAGTGAAGGACGAGAGAGGACCAGGCCTGGACTTTATTTTATGTTTTATTATGTTTGTGTGGCCGGCAGACGTCCGCGAGGGTCTGCCGGCGTTACTTTCGTTTTGTATTTGTTTATTTTGAAATTAAAATTTGTTGAATGTTCGCCGGTTCCCGCCTCCTTCTTCCCGTATTTACGAACTGTGTTACTATCTATATATATATAATATATATATATATATATATAATGAAAGATTATCCNTATAATATATATATATAATGAAAGATTATCCTATTTTTAATCCTGCATGCTTGTGAAAAACAGCATAAAGTGCAAAAAAACATCACAATTATGGTGTTTGATCCAAGTCCATTTAGAATTATCCATTACTGTATTTCTCCTGCCAAGAATGATAATATTGACGTCTTATTGTCTCATGCTGTCTGTAAGCCATCCTCTGTTATAGGCTTGGAAGGCAGACAAAAGAATCACATCAAGTAATTTTAGTGAAGGTGGGAGGGGGAAAGTCTTCGTGAAGCATAATAAGTGTTCTGGCTCCCATTGTGTGAAGCATCTGCACCACCTAAAAATAGCGTGCAGTTTCACGGGCGTATTTGTGCCAGAGTCGCAGAACCTCCAGGTCATGGCTATCTGTCTGAGACATACGGGATAACAGAGAAACACTAATTACCGCTCCCTGTGATGTCTTCCAAGCACTTGACTATAGGGAAAGAAGGACAGATGCAAGAAAAGTCACTGCACATGAATAAAGATGCTCTGATAATGACAGGATGAAATTAAAGTAAATAGGGCCTGAAACTCTTAACCTCCAGAAAATGTTGATATCACTTTGTTTCTATGACTGAGGGCCAAACATCTGAAGTCACACTGCTTTGTAATGAACTTACAGCTACCTGATCTGTTCAGATTACTGATAGTGCTGATTGAAGCTGCTTGTTTTCGCCGGTGGCAGAGGCGAGACAGGTTATTTATGTTTATATGAGGCAGCTTCTGAGAAATTCACTCGTCAGGGACAGCACTGTAAACAACACCAGTCAAATACAAGGCCCTGCAATATCACACACACTTACAGACAGTCAAGCAAGACTTCAAACAACACATAAATCACTGGAAAATTAGCATACATACTTCTAACTTCAACTTCTAAATGAGACAAATGTTCAGAAAAAGTGTGCACATTCCTGAAAAGTTAGCTGAGGTCAAGTAAGGCCTGTTTTGCAAATATAAGCATATTTGTTTCTGCAGAAATATTAACTGGATACAGGCTTAAATGATTAGTTCACTTTGAAATGAAAATGACCCCAAGCTTTATTCACCCTCAAGCCATCCTAGGTGTATATGACTTTCTTCTTTCTGATAAACACAATCTGAGAAATATTAATAAATATCCTGATGCATCCGAGCTTTATGGCAGTGAGCTGGATCAACGAGTATGAGCTGAAGAAAGTGCATCCATCCATCATAAACATACTCCACATGGCTCAGGGGGGTAAATAACGGCCTTCTGAAGCAAAGCGATGCGTTTATGTAAAAAAAAAAAAATTTACAAGTTATGAAGTTATGCTCATTCTTTTGCAATAAATGCTTTTATGAAGCAACATGGGGGGAAACCATTGTTTGATGTCAGTTTAAGGTTTGTTATGAATAAGCCAAAAACAAACTTGAAAGCTATCCTTCTGAGAATGTAGCTTGTTATTCTCACCAAATTTTAACTACTTCATATTTTTTTATATAAATGTTTCTTTTTTAAATTATTTACAAATTTATATTCAAAGGTTACGTCAAACCAGTGTTATTTTAGTGTATACTATTATAGTATTTATTAAGTTTTAAGTGATTCTATTGTGCATTTGTCATTTTTTTTATTTTAATATTTCTATTTTGCATTCATTTATATTAAATTAAATTTTAGTTATTTTAGTACTAACTTAAAATTATTTTTATTTCAGTTAGACACCAAGGCAACATTTTTCTAATTTTCATTTAAGTTTTACATTTTATTTGAGCTTTATTTCAATTAACGAAAACAATTTTTAATAGTTTCAGTTTTAGTTAACAATAACAACACTGCTTCATTTTTCTCTGTGTTCTAAAGCATCACTGATTTACAAAGTGAGAAACCACTCCAAATGATTCAGAGTGAATCCTGAACTGATTCAGACCATTTTGCTAACCTCATGGTTCCTACACATTTTCCATTTCAAAATTCCATACTTTTCCATACTCAAATTTCCAGACCTCCTTCCAAACGATTTCTGGCATTGGTGAGCCTCGGTCTCCTTTTCTATGTTTTCTCTGCTTCATGTTTGTAGTCCGGGTCCTACAGTCTTTTAGTGATTTTTAAATTAGTGTTTGATTGTTGAAATAAAGTTTTGTATTTAGTATTCACGTCTAGGCCCTTCTCTTCTTAAAACCACGTACCTGTGTGACTTTTGTTGGAGATTAATCTACAAGTACTAATATACTCCCTGTTTAACAAGTTGGCATGACTTAGTTTGTTTCCCTTTCCGACCATACCACTCGCTACATAGGCGTAAATATTTAATTTGTCTATTAATTCGATACATTTACTTTTATAGAGATCCTTCTGTGATTTATCCATTCTGCTCTGTATTTGCTCTGTTCTCGACATTGGTTGTTTGTATCAAAGTATTTTTATAGAGTAGCCTACGAGTACGAGTAGCCTACACAAGCAAAGTATGACAGTTACTTTATAAACATTTGCAAAGTGAAGAGAGGTGAAAAGGTGAAGTATAGAAAGTAAATAGTTGTAGGGGGGTCTGGGGGCATCCTCCCCCAGGAGAAGGTTTTTGTGATTTTAACATGTAAACAAAGCATTCTGGTGCACTCTGACAAGAACATAAATGGAAAAAACTTCAACATTTGCTTAAAAAAAAACATTTTGCCACCAGGGCTGAGCACTGACAAATTTCACAACTGAATGTGATTTTGATTCAGAATATTGCGATTGGATTTTGATTTGATTACCTTTGATTCAGTATTGATTCATTTGGGGCCTATCAGGTACAGTACATGCCAAATATCCTCAAAGAAATAAATCTCTCAACTAATGCTGTAAACTATACAGGGAACCGCAGCTGGTACATCATTATTATATTAGGTTAAATTGATTGTAAGCTACTTACATATAGGCTAAATTACACATAAGGAAGTTTTTATAATAACGTTATAATACAAGTGACAATTATTTTTCTACTCTTATTTTTTATGTAGGCCTAAACATTTAAATGGTGGCTGTCATAAAACGGATTTATACATTCAATATCGAAGCACATGTTAAGTACAAATACAATGAATATGCAATAGCCTATAGTGCATACATTTAGCAAAATGCTCCTCTCAAAGTTCATTTTTGTAGCTGAATAGTGAGTTTTTGGACATTGAAAGGCTTTTCTGAGGTAGGCTAAATGTGACATTTTTACAAGCTGTTTTACTGACGCCTTTCTGCAGTTGAAACACTGATTGATCAATTGCATGTGACATGACACAGATTTCGGTAAGTTGTACTGTATCTTTCAACATACCTTCGGATGTTCAATCATGTTTATTTTGTGTTGTAACTAGTAAAGGCAAAGAGATGGTCGGTTCATGAGCGCTACAGCGATCTATCACGCCACAGAGCACCAAGAAAGATCGTGACTCACTCCATTCTATGGGAAAGTAGCCCATTTGCAATTCTTATGAGAATCTTGTGACACACACTCACTCACCCCGAAAAAAAAACTCTTCGGATCTAAACGATTCACATAAATGATGCATTTTGATTCAAAACAGCTAATTTTGCCACAAAGTGACTAGTTTGCAGGTATAATAAATTAGAAAACTGAATAAAGCCAATAGTCTGGAAACACAAATATTTTTCCATACTCTGATTTCTTTTTTCCATACTTTTCCAGACCTGGAAATGACTCAAATCAAATTCCATACTTTTCCAAACCGCGTAGGAACCCTGTAACCTGACTGAACAATTCATTAGTTCGGATTCTAACCGGCTGACAGAAAATACTGAACTCATTACAAGTGTGAAACAGGCCCTAAGCAGAAAACATACATTCAGTACCTCATAGGTCTGACGGGCAAAGCTAGCGTGCTCCAGTAAGCCTGTAGTGCCCTACCCTGACAACATGTTATGAAACGCGCCCTGCCTCACTGCCCTGGGCTACTGGCAATATTAATCTAGAAAAGCATACAGAAGCTATCCACCCTACTTGGTCCGGTCCCACAGTCAAACATATCCAATTCCAATACATATCGCCAGACAAAAAAGAAAAGAAAAGAAACAGCAATCAACAGGAGAGAAAAATGTCATGTACTTGAGTAGCTAAGCTAATCTCAGTAAAGTACATAGAGCTCAGAAAACATAAATAACCTTCTGCAGGATATTTATGTACAGTGTCAAAGATGCTGTGGAGCTTACATGGCTCTGGTCTTGCATCTTTCATTTGAGCCCAGTGGTGAATGGTTGAATTTGGACGACATGGGCAAACGGCCAGGGCAGCATGCAGGATCAGGTTGTTACCGCTCACAGGGTTTCTACAGGTTTCATGAAATCAAATTTAATGCTTTTTAATGCCTTTATAATGAAGGCATTAAAATACCTTTATAATGGCAGTTAGAATATTCATTATGTCATTAAGTTGCATTCTGCCAAGTGTCAGCCCTTTACATTTGTTAGCTTTTCTGCTGCTACCTCTTTGTGCTCACATAATGTATTTTAATACAGCCAAATTCCCAATAAAATTGTTTCATCTATATATTTTTCTGTTTTGTTGTCAGACAATATGAAATGGTGTCTTAAATGCGGCTCATTAAGACTACATACAGGGCTTGACATTAAGCCTCGTCATGTGCTTGTCCTTCGACAAGTAAATCGGTCATTCACTTGTCTGAGTTAAACAGTTTTTTTTTTTTGTGTAAATATAAATTTATTCTGAAGCAATATCCTTTCAGAATATTCCAGCTTTGACATATATAAATCTTCATATTTGTGATATTTACACTGAAGGCATTTTTGTTTTACCTTTACAAGGGGCAATTTCCCCCCACCCAATCCTGCATGATTCATGTAAAATGTGTGATTCATCTTTTATTTTTAAATTCTTAAATTTGTTCAATAAATTCAATTAGAAAAAGACACTAAGGGCTGTTACCAATCAAATTAAATAATTTACAATATAAAAAAATACAACTGCATTAAATAATGTTATGGGATTTTTTTAAATTTTTTTTGAAAATTCAAATAAGAAATGTTGGGGGGAAAGTGATACTTTTAAAAAGGAAACTAAACCACCGTAGGTGGCACCAAGTAACCGTCTTAATAAGTGAGTCATTGAGTCATTCATTCAAATGATTCATTCCAATGGCTGATTCATTCAAGAATGAGGCAGTTGTTTATGAATGAGTCGTTGCCTGCGTCTCAATGTGCACTCTATCCATCCTAAATAGTATGTGACATTAGTAATATTCAATACTATTTAGGGTGGATAGTATGCACATTGGGATGCAGGGATTGAATCTTTGACTCAACCGATTCGTTCAAAACGCTGAATCATTCAGTAGGCTAATGAAAACAAGGCTGCGCAAGCAACCTTGTAACCATCAGTCTATTATACAGCCTATTATTATCCACTATCGATCGCCACTTACACTAATAAAATCTGTCATTCTTTTGGTGATTCCCAAGTTTTTTTTATTTATTGACAATTTAATCAGGCTCCTTGTCCGACCGGGCAAGTAAAATTCTCTTTCACTTGCCCCTTCAAAAAATCCACATATCCCGGACTAATGGACAAACGTTAGTGTGGAGCCCTGACAGGTTATAGGCCTAATCCTGATTTATAATTGAGACGTTATCTGACAAAATCACCATACATACACATAAGATAAAAACAGTTGCTGTGATTGTGGCTATATGTACATGTAAAATGATCACTCAGGTTAGAAGCAATAGTATCTGTTTTATTTGTTCTCTGACAGAGCGCACAGCCTCAACTGAACGCGCAGATGGTCTCAGCCACTCACTGAACAGAACAGATGCAGAGAGAGCTGCGCCTGAGGCAGGAAAGCAAGATCTCGCGCTCGTGCAGCAGTACCGGGGGTCTCGGAAGCTATATAAGGATTCAACAAGTCGCTATATTGTCACAATGCACTTTCTTGGAAAAAAGTCGCTAAATTGGCGACACTGATGCAGCCTTCCGCTATCAAAAACAGTGTTAAGGCAATTTTGCACCGGCCGGAGGCAATTACCAAACTGGTATCACACCAATGTACATATTTTGCAACAGCAAATCAGTTATTAATTATGAAGGCTATATTCAAAATAAACTGGTAGTACTATTTTTCTTCAAAACTATCTAAAAAATTGAATGCCTGTAGGAATAAAATTTAAGGCTTTTTACTGCCATTTAAGGCCTTAATTTTCGCAAAATCCATTTAATGACTTTGAATGCTTTTTAATGCCCTGCGCTCATTTGCACGTCACGTGAATGATATATCACCGTGTTGGTAAATTAACCTGGTCGGGAGGGACTCGGAGTGTGCGCCCGGAGGTAGGCTACTCTCATTCTGAATTACAAGAAGAAGGGGCGGAGGTTAGTTAGGGGAGCGAGAGAATCTAAATCAACACAAATTGAAATTATGGTAAGAAAAAGGTCTAAGCCATCAGGAGCCCAATTTAGGAAAAAAGAAGAGTGGAAACGTGCAAAAGATAAAGGTATGTATGCGGCAATCACTCATTTCATTATAAGTATAATATTATGCATAATGAAAAAGGCTAATAGCCTATCCACCTGTTTCATAGACTGTGTGATACGTGTCGTGCGTGCCAGAGCCAGTCGTCATATATGCGATGCTAAAGGCTACTTATGCTAACCACTGCGCTAATAAATACATACACACGTTTATGGGAAATACCAGAGAATGCTTGAGGAACGTAGAAAACTCACATATGATTATAATAGTGTATTTATTTGGTTTAATGTTTTATTTGTCTCTTCCCTGTGCCTTTGTTGATACCGGACTAATGCATTCACATGTCACACACTCTGGTTAACTCATATAACTCATAACTACTGTTTTCTTCTCATGAGCTCCCTCTGTTGCTCTGGCTGAAAGGATAACAGTAATAGACGGGAGAGATCACTCAAACAATTGCAATAATCACATAATTTCAAGGAAAATTAGTAGAAATGCTCAGAAATGTGACGTAAACATATATTTTATCAATATATTTATAAATGTGTAACCCTTTTGATTTAAAAGTCTTAGTGGAGTTGTTTTGTGCATTCTTGTGAAATGGAAGCAGGTGCAACTGAATAGGTATGTGTTCTCTTTTTATGTGAATATAAATATCAGTTAGATTCAGCATGATTGATGTGCACTCTTGACACAAATTAATAAATTATTGTTACTGTAACGTTTTTTATTGTAAAACATTGTTCAGATATTGATGTTACAATCTTAAGTCCTTAAGGAAAGGCCAAACTTTAGCAAGTTTGGATCGCTAAATCTTGAATGACTGTCAACAGTTGAATGAATGAGTTTCACATCCCGCTTGTTTACGTCGGACCGGAAGACACTCCCACTTTTGACGCAAGGCCTCATGGGGCGTAGGAAACATATATGGAAACTTGTGTCACTTATGTTTCGCTATGTTGCTTGCTATGTTATTACACATAGGGCAACAATACTTATTTTTATGTCCAACTAGCTTACATAACCAGACAGTAAAATGTGATTTTGTAACATAATAATGTAACTTTTTAAAGGTGCAGTGTGTACATTTCCGCGGCATCTAGCGGTGAAATTGCGAAATGCAATATAGAGAAGCTACAGTGGCCAACACAGGATAAAAATGCCATCGTCCGAGACAGCAAGTCAAGTCAAGTCAAGTCACCTTTATTTATATAGCTCTTTTTACAATGCAGATTGTGTCAAAGCAGCTTTACATTGATAACTGGTATATAATTTTGCAGAGAGTAGCTAGACAAGCAAACGTGCTCTGTAGAGCAGTTTGTCTGTTTTGGGCTACTGTAGAAACATACTGCTAAAAAATGGTGACTTAACATGTAAGGGGACCTGCGGTGTATGTAGATAGAATTGGCTCATTGACGGGGCAGTCGTGGCCTAATGGATAGAGAGTCGGACTTGCAACCCAAAGGTCATGGGTTCGAGTCTCGGGTCCGGCAGGGATTGTCGGTGAAAGGAGTGAATATCCAGCGCTCTCCCCACCTTCAATACCACGACTGAGGTGAGACCCTTGAGCAAGGCACCGTACCCCCAACTGCTCCCCGGGCGCCGCAGCAATGGCTGCCCACTGCTCCGGGTGTGTGTTCACGGTGTGTGTGTTCACTGCTGTGTGTGTGTGCGCACTTGGATGGGTTAAATGCAGAGCACAAATTCCGAGTATGGGTCACCATACTTGGCCACATGTCACTTCACTTAATTCTAAGGTAATAAATACATAACGGTTCATTATGTAAGGTCTTTATACACCACTGAAAACATTATATTGCATTTCTGTCAATAGATCCTCCTAACATTGCAACTTTAAAACAAACTTAATATTACTCACCTATTTAATGTTTTTACTTTACAGTTGCGCAGTTTTGTGGGATTTATGGTATTTTTATATTTAATAAAATCTTATGGAAAATTAATTTGTAAAAAAAAATGGAAATTAATTTGTAAAAAAGAAAAAAGATCTACAATTCTTAATTTCATTAATAGTGATAGCATAAAAAAGTGCTTTGGTTTAGTGGAAGATTGCTGCCATCTACTGGAAAACAAACACTTTCAAAATCAAAATAACATGCATTTTTAACAACAGCCACTAGATGGCTGCAGAGGATTACCCAATGGCTCATATACCATTCCCAAAGTTTTTCATTTAGATTTATGTTTAGACATCATAAAATTATTATTATAACAATAAAAATGACACTTTGTCAAAGTTTAGCATTTTTTGTACTGAAGTATCATTTTTTGCAGTTAATGTCACAATATTACAGTCAAACCTGAATATACACACAAACCTATTGTGTGTGTGTGTGTTTTCATTTCATGTGTGTTCTGCATTGTAGCTGTTTTTTTGTTTTTTTGACAAAGAATGTAAGAGAACTTGTGTAGTCTCACCATTCATCTCTGTGTGTGATTCGTGGGGTTTGGGGTGGGAGTGGGGAAGGTTCGCCCAGGGCACCATACAAGCTAGAACTGCCACTGTCTGAACCTGCATAAAAAGAGCATGGCCAGATGTGATTGTGCAATTCCTTTCTTGCGGTTTTGCACAATGCACAAAGGCATGGCATTGATTTGCAAATAGAGATCACGTTTTCATTTAGTCTATTGTTATTGTTGTGAAAAGAACAGATCAATGGATGTTTGAACATAAAAAGGATCAGAAAAATCTGAACTGCAAGAAATTATGGTTTAGTGGGGAAGTATTGCCATCTAGTGGCCACATGCTACTTTTGAGAGGCTTTTGTTGAATATTTTACAACAGTATTTAGCGGCCCCTAGTGTCATCTATGGGACTCATTAAACATTTAAGACTGGTTTAACAATATTATTTTATTTTATAGAACCTCTGTACAAGTCTATCTTTTTCCATTGGACAAGCAACGTTCCAAGAATGCTGGTAGACACTGTAACTGGATCATTCCTACAGTTTGGTGGATTTTATGTCCCCATGAAACAATACTGCATATTTGGCTTAAAATGTTTAGCAACTTTCATGCCACATAGATGTATCCCATTAACACAGAAGTGCTAGAAGTGACATAATTTCCTTAGAGGGAAAGCAATTCCAAAAACAAAGTATTAGTCATAAACTTTTATCTCTTTTCCTCATTCTTATCTAATAGCGTAAATAATAACATGTCCACCCTGTTGGGTCAATTTATACTACATGAAAGTGTTATACATTTTTAAACAGATTTTTACAAATCTATTAAAATTCCTCCTAAATGTTAATCTTCTGCGAGTATGTTGTTCTTTTATTAAAATGACCACCCTGTTAAGTTCCACCCTGTTACACTTTGCATTGTAAATATGTCATGTAACAGACTAAAAAATAACTGAATTTTTAACATTGATTTCAACAAACCTGCTCAGTCCAAAATCCACCAAACTGAAGGAATGACCCAATTTGAACTCAAAAACTATCCATTTTAAATTTGATCTTAGTTTAGTTTTTATTAACAACATTATTTTGTGATTTGGAAATTACATAGCATGAATATGATGAATAATATTATTCTTAAAATGCAAAGAATAGTTTACAAAGACAAATCAGCAGTAGTCTTAAGATTATGAGGGTGTGTACTTTTACCGGTAACATAAATGCTGAATAACACATCTCAGTGTCGTCATACCTATTGAGAGATTTTGTGTTTTTGATTGGTTGCTATAAATCATCCTATCACTGGCATGGAAAATGACACATGAAAGTGCTACACCCAGTTAAAGATGAAGTGTATGAAACAGTACTTCTGTTGAGACAATAAGTTATGCACTTTTCTTAGCTGTATTTTTAGATGTTTTAGCTATTATGTGTGTGTGTATATATATATATATATACTCATTTATGCTGTGCACTGTGTATATTATTTATATATATAT
>RJVU01032893.1:67214-79764 GCA_003731715.1 Anabarilius grahami
CAAATACAAAAGATGTATTTTCTTTATGATCACTAATACAATTCATGGAAAGATGGCAAAACTAAAATGTATTAAACATATACATAATAAAAACTGAGAAATATATGTCATTAATAGCCATAAAATAAGTAAATTAGCCTATTTTGTTTAAATTAAGGATTGCAGAAATGGGAGAATGCATATCCTCATTGTCATGTTGAAAAAATGCCCAACAATGCAGGGAATGAGGAAAGGGTAACATCTTCTGTTTCATGTTTGTGTATTAAATTACACAGTGGTGTGGGAATTCATGACAGCATTGATGAAGCACAACTCGCTCACACCTTGAGCACTCATATATCCCTATATAAGAGCTTTACTACCACTGAACTTTACTGTGGGAACCAGGCACTTCTCACTGTACTCCTCCTCTAGCAACACCATAACATTTTGGATGCTGTTAGATCCAAAATGATTGATTTGGTCTCATGAGACCAGAGTATTGATTCCCAGAATCTATATTTTGTAAAGATGGGCTTTGTAAATGGCTAACTGACTTTATTGTGCTTTGGCTACAGTAGGTAGTTCCAGTGAGAACAACAAACATGCATGTCATTTCTGCACGCTGCATCTTACTCTGTGAGATAAACAGTCACTCTTTTCATAGCTTTTGCTGGCTCTGAGACACTCGCTTGGTATTTCTCCTGCTCTTTGTCTAGCAAAAAAAATCCCTTATCACTAAATGAAAGCTTAAAATGACGGCCTGATTATTTCAGGGGCCTTGTCACAAGTCCATTGTTTTTGAATTTCTGTGTTACTTTTGCTATATTTTCAACTTAAAACAATGATTTGGTAATCCTCTTGTACCACTGTCCTCTTTTGTGCTAAGAAATAAGTCTCCTGACAGTTCTCTCCCAAGTGGTTCCATTGTTGTCAGCATTAAGTCTGAGAATGATTCAGTGGGCTATATAACACTTTTAATTGTCAAGAAATTACTTTGTTTTAAATGTTTTGGTTCAACATACTTACCTGTTGATCAAACATTGCCTTAAACTTACACCTGAAAATTTTTATTTTGTTTTATTTAGTAACTTTTAGGAGGGTGTTCTCATTTTTGCTACACATTTTATCACCTTGATAAGAAAATCTTATTTTCCTGAATAATTTTGGCATGCTTCTTTGGTACTTGATTAAACAGACTTGCTGGAACATTGTATCTCTAAAGAACCCTAACATGTCTTCTAAGTAATTGAGTAATTGCTGACTTTCAGAAGTTTCAGAGGGGGTGTACTCATTTATGCTCATTTATATATATAACATTCAATTATATAATAATTCATATAAATAAAAATATGAATAATATATAAATAACATGATAAATAAATAAAAATGTGTTAATTATTTATAAGTATTTAGATTTTTAAAAGAGTTTTTTGCTAGTCATGTGTGTATAACTTATTTTTACAAAATAGTTACAAAAGGTATTTATTTTATTTTATTATATAATAAATGTATATTTTTGTTTGTGTATTTTAAGTTTTTTTTTTGTTTTGTTTTTTGCCCTAAANTTGCCCCTTTGGAGATAAATGAAGTTGTTTTATGACATACGATCAACACAAGATGGCACTAGAGAGAGCAGCTCATGATCATTGCTAGTCCAAAAAGACAAAACAAAACACATCCAAACACCAAACATTCTTTGCTGGGAGTGGCTGAAACATCCAGTATGTTTCCAAGCCACATGTTACTACATGTGCCATATCATTTCACAGAGCATAAACATAAACATTGTGAGAGAGCATTCACTTTGAGATATTTAATTACTTTATGAACAACCCCTATTGTTCGCATGCCATTGAATTTCAATAAACCATGCGCAGCTTCTTTGAAATATAACTTTATTTTAATAATAGGCCTATATCTTTTGAGATTAATCTGAGAACAAACTGTCAGTTGTAATTTACCAAACAACAAAACGAAAGTGTCAGAAGTTGCTCTTCTGCATTACAACCCACAACTTAAGGAAACACACACATGCTTACACATGTCAAAAGAGGAACAGGTGTGTTGTACGTGACATGTGCACGTCTCAAGGCAGGAAGAAGACCCCTCTCATTCATTAGTGTACATGTTTTTCTAACTCTGTACTCGTGTCAGTGAGAGAGTAACAGAACACCATCATCCGATGACTTAGCACGTTACTGTCCTGCCTTTTTAGGGCCTCTTTATGACAACATGAGGGATATACTATCCTCTGTGGTTGAATTTAAACTCGCCATGTGTTTAATTTACCTTTCATTTCAAATCAGGCCTTTCTACTTGATGTAATAAACATGTAATTAAAGTCTTGAACTGACATGCAAAAACTTGGATGCATTCTAAAAACGTAGCGATCAAGTTAAAAGAATTTTGCATCTTTAGACCTTGCATATTTTTATTCTCCTGCTCTTCTGAAGCCATATGTTAGCTTTTTCCAAAGAATTTAGATACACGAAGACGGTTAATTCATATTACTTATGAATGGGAGAAAGAGCAACAGAATAAGTCCCGCCTTCTAAATAAAACAACTGGTATTTAAAGTCATCATGTCTCTGCAGCTGCCAATATGGCCACCGAGTGAACAGACTTTGGCTTTGTCACATGTTTGTAGTGAAATTAAGGGGTAGCCTATGTTTACACAACAACAATGTACTAAAAATGGAAAAGTTTTTCTTTTGTACAGACGACAACATTTTCAAAAGGTTCACTATTCACACGGATCTGCGAAAATGCTGTATTATGCGTGCCACGCCAGTTGGTGATGTAAAGAAAAACGACATGCCTATAGACTGAACATGTAATAGGCGTGCTCATGACATCACCGTTTTCACAAATTCACGTTTTTATAGTTTACATGGAGATAATAACGGTATTGTTTTCAAAAGTTTGCGTTCTCAGGCCCCCAAAGCGCTGTTGTCTGTAAATGAATGTCCAAAACACATAAAACTTTTCCATTTTTAGCTGAAAATGGAGTCGTTTTCAACTAAAACTTTGTTGCCTTACGGGCTAATTACACGGAAAACTTTTTATGCATTTTGGCCATTCATGTACACGACAATGGCGTTTTGGTGACCTGAAAATGCAAACTTTTGAAAATGGGCATCAAAGTGGAAGTTTTTGAAAACTATACAGTTATCATCGAATCTGTGAAAATGTTGACGGCATGCACAAGCGTATTATGTGTTTAGTCTATCCACCTTATTTTTCAACGCGGAAATACGTTTTCTGTGAATGTGCGAGACTTTCGATTTATTAGCCGCTATAGGGAAATGAGAAGAATATAAAATTGCACTAAACTGTAAAAATAAGGTGGATAGGCCTGCACGAGGCGAGTGTTCTGTAATGCGTAAATTCAGGTCTTTACAAAGTGACATCGCCAACTACTTGTCTGGCATGCGTAATAGCCAACAACGTTTTTAGTCGTTTCCGTGGATCTGTGTGAACTGGGTTTTGATAACGTTGTCATCTGTACAAAGAAAAAACTTTACCGTTTTTAGTACATTGTTGTCGTGTAGCCTAAGTCACTGAAAAAATTTTCATACAATTTCAAAACAACTTTTTTTTTTTTTTTTTTTACCAATTGATGTAACTTGGTGCCAAGTCTGAAAGTGCAAAACCGAATTAGCTTTGAGGCTCAAATCTCAATTTGATATGGAAAACAGATGCGGAGATATTTTATTTTGTGTTCTTAAGATGAAACACAACAATGTGGTTTTCAAACATTAATTTTAACATTATGGTGACCTGTTCCAAACTGCTGGTAGAGTTAGAGAGTTAATAAAGTGGTAGAGTGAGAGTTCATAAAGAATATAACAGATATTAACGTTACTCAAATGATGTTCTCTGATTTTATCCTGAGTTTACCCTGAATTATGGTGTTTACATTCATAACGGAGACTCTATCTCTGACGGTTGTTTACATGTCTTAGACACAGCAGTTCTAAGAATAGTCCCCTTATTTCCACACTGACCACTCTATCAATAATTGTGCCACTCCACAGTACATGTTTTGCTATTTCCTTCACGTTGCGATTATTCTGGCATGAGCTCAGCTGTGTGAGGGGATGAAAGACGGAAGACGTACGTGCGTGAGGCTCGAGCTGTAAAACCGCACCGACGAGATCGTAACGAACGTACTGTCTGCTGATCGAAGCGCTTCCCAACACAGGACAGCTGCGTTTTCAGCCGCCAGACCCACTGGGCATTCGGGATGGAGAGAGCCATACAGTGAAAGTCAAATAATAGAGGGAGGGGGAGGAGTACGCTGTTGTAAACAGCCAAGCTCGCGCGTGTTGGCTTAAGCTCAAGAGCCGAGGGCAGTCGGTGCAGTGCTCGAACACGTGCTCGTGCTGTTCACAACACAAACACGGCCTCATATCACGGGGGAGGGGCGCTGATTCTAGGAAATCATAACCGACTGAGACAAATGCAACCTGACGAAAACTTGCATGTGGCTCGGAGAATTTCTCCCTCATTCCGTTATGAATGACACGTTTTAGTTTATTTGTAATGTTTAGTATTTTAGGCAGGCTTAAATTATAAACCACTCCTGCTTTTTTGAGTACTTATTTTGAGCAATATACAAGCTCATATATCACACGCACACCCTCTACACCAGGCAGTCATATCTATTTCTAGACTATGATGATGTCAGGAAGGACATAAACACTTGTTTGTTAAGAGGCATCTTCATGCTCATAACATCATTACATTTAAGGGTTAGTTCACCCAAAAACAAATATTCTTTTCTTCCATGGTACATAAAAGAAGATTAATTTATATGTGTGATATTGCAGGGTTTTTTTAAAAGTCAAGCTATTGTAGCAAGGAAGAGGTTCTTTTAATAACATTTTACAAGCATTAAAAGAAACATCATGCCCTACATTTTGCAATTTGTCACTATTGTATCTGAATGTACATGAATGAGAAGTATGAGCTGTTTCATACATCATAATAAATGGCAACTGCAAGTATATCCAGTATTTCCAGAAGAGATTAGCAGGAAAAGAATGTGCATGTCCATGCGGATTATATGCATACGTATATTCCATTAGGTGTGGAGCTGTAAACATCTTCAAAATAAATGATTCACCTTAATCTGAATATGCATGTAAAATGTTTGGGGTCACGCGTGACGTAGGCAAAAGTACCAATCCAGTGTCTACAAAGCGAACGTGTAAAGACTAAATCAAATGCCCTTTATAAAAAAAGGTAAAACAACGATGTTGGATGATTTTCAAATTGGAGGAGAAAATGAGATGAGAGTTTTTCGTCCTACCGCAGTACTTCAGCCTTTGTCACGTGTGACCTTTCCAACATGATTACGTAATGTGTGACGCATCACAGAGCAATGCAAGATAAGCATTTGTCGTTAAAAAGTATATACCTTTTTATTTTTAAAATAATTTTTTTTTTGTTTTGCTAGACAATTCCTCCGCTGGGATCATGTAGAGCTCATTGAAGCTGCTCTGAAACTGCAATTTGGACCTTTGGACCCCAGTGAAGTCCACTATATGGAGAAAAATCCTGGAATGTTTTCCTCAAAAACCTTAATTTCTTTCTGACTGAAGAAAGAAAGACATAAACATCTTGGATGACATGGGGGTGAGTAAATTATCAGGAAATTTTAATTTAGAAGTGAACTAATCCTTTAATGTGTCCTTGCCAATTAAAAGTATTATTTTCGTTAAAAATATATCTTACTGACCACAAACTTTTGAACGATATAGTGTAAACCTGGTCATTGCCTCATTATTTCCGCCTTCACACTTTTGTGTTGCAATTAATAAATTAATATAATCATTGTATTACAAGTAATAAATGAATACATTCAAAAAGAGTACAGTATAAAAGCTTGCAGTTGGCGACAGTCAGCCTTCCAGTGCTGTTCCCACTGTAATCTCACACTCTGATCAGTATGAGCCTCTCTAAAGTTAGACTGTATGAGATTTACTATTGTCCCTTGAGCAAGAAAAGTCTGTGTGCTTAAGGCTAATCCAGTACAGCCCAAGTTGCCCAACCCCCATCTCTGAGTCCAGTCAGCGGCTGTAACTGAGAGCTGAGTACACACTTCTGAGGAGGTCGACACCAGGCAGCTACAGTAACACTCCTTTGATAGTACAGGAGGCGCTTTCCAGAACAAATCTAATTGAGTGTTTTGTCTGAAGTCAGAATTGCTTTGAGAGCGTTTATTCAACTACCATTCATCCACCCCCACAATTCACACAGGTATACAATGAGTCAGGCAAATGCAACCTGACAGAGGCACTGCATATGTGGAGGCCTTTAATTTTTAAAGAGCTAGCCGCTCTAGCTAACTATTCACCTTAAAAGCAGCTGTTCAGTTGGTCCAGGATCCCATGGAAGTATGTGATTTGAAATATACCAATTTTGTTCAACCAACTTTTTGGCCACCAAATGATGTACACTCTTAGTAAAAAGGTAGATAGAACCCTAGAGTTCCCAAGCACAATGTTCTCTCACCATTCGTGATTTCAAAGACTATAGAATAACACAAGACGTGTCACTCGTATTGTTTTGAATGGGAGAAAGTAAAACGCGCAATATGGCGGAATAACTTTTAATTAAGAGCCAATCGCCGACTGGTAAAGTCATCGCGTCACTGCAGCAGCCGTTAGAAACTCTGGTTCCTAAAGAAACAGTCAGAGGCACAAGAGATGCGCATTTAGGTCTGCGCATGCGCATTAGCTTGATCCAGCCTGAAAAATACAGGTTTTTTGTCATGATTCAAGCGTTTGAAAAAAAAAATTAGACAGTTGTTGTCAGATTTCATTGGTGATTACAAATATGAAATTTAATCGAAAGCTTGGCAAACAGCTTTGGAGAATTTGATGTTTCCCCATTCAAAGAGATAGGAGTTGCACTTGCATGCCCGAGAGGCGTTTCAAAGATGGCCGCCGAGTGAAATGACTTGTCTTAAAGGGACTTTGGTGATTTCTAACATGCGCTCACAGCATTCGGTATGGTCTTGTGGCTGTCAGAGCAGATACGAAAGCTGCTGCTCTTCGTATGTTTTTCCGTCATCTCCTGGCACGTTCATATGTAAATTGCACAAGCTTATTTTGTCCATTAGATCAAAAGATCTGAAAAAAAACATACATTTACCCACCCATAGACCATCCCCTCAAAGAAATCAGGACAGAAGTGGTTAGTTACAAGTGTAAACGGGAATGTGTGTCCCTCGTCTACTTGTGATCCGACTCGATTTTAAAGAACCCTACCTCATCAGACAATGATTTGTGAGGAAAATTTTTCTAGGGCAAAAATTCAAAAAACAGCAAAACTTTACTGGGGCTCATGCCACAGCAAAAAAAGTATCTAGTGATGCCCCTGGTGGTAGAGTTTACAAGCTGTTTAATTCATAACATTTAATTGAAATTAAACAAGAATTAAAATAAAATTAATTATTAAAACGAAATTCATAAAATGATTCCATGATGGGAAAAGCGTTCTTCATATATAGAACGTTCTAAAACGTTTTATATAGGAAGTGTCTGACAGAACCCTATTATGGCATGTGGAACAAGGTTCTTTATTGGCATACAGTATATGGTTCCATGAAGAAACTTTAACATACAGGGAACCTTTCCAATGCACAAATGGTTCTCTAAAATGTAAAAAATATTCTTCACACATTGTTCTTTTCACTGAAAGATCCTTTGGGGATCCCAAAATGGTTCTTATGGCATTGCTGCAAAAACCTCCAGTTGGAAACTATTTTTTTAAAGTATTCTGCATTAAAATGATCACAAATTGCTAAAAGTTTGTCATGCACTCAAATGCAATATCTGATAATAAGCATGGTGCCACTTTAAAAATAAATCTTAAAAATAACAAACTATTAATGTTCATACACTTATTTCTGTATATAGGTGTATATGCAGCTGGCATTTAAACAGGAAGAAATAAGCAATAAAGCTTCTCCCTTACAGCTATATAAAGGATAGGGCAGTAAATCAGCAGGGAGAGGCTCTCTGTCTCTCACTGCCGTGTTTACGCATTCACTTGCTTATGGATTATCTCCTTGGTTACTTGGCCCTGATTTGTTGTATGCTTCCATTTAAAAACAAAGCTAGCACAGAACACTTAGAAATACCCAGAATCCCTCGACCATTCATATGAAACCAGACCTCTCGAACCCTTGAAACAGACAGAGGTCTTCCTTCCTCACATCATCTGTGTTAAGTTTTTCTATTTATTGGCTTCTCCCACAACAAATAACCCATGCTCCCCACCCATATAAACTTCAAGGACTAACTTGTCCAAAAAGAGACAGCCCTGTTCTTCCTTTCTGAGAAACTAATCTAGCTAGGAAAGTCCAAAAGAGACAGAACAAGTTTTACAACTTTTATGATAACGTTGCATGGTGGAGGAGATTACAGACCATTACCTCTCCATTCATATCACATCTCTTATTTAGATGAAGACTAGTGGTTTACGAACTTTTTAATACTAAGGTCCAGCAAACATAATGATCCACTTCCGAGGCACCCCGTCTTAAAATAAAAAGCATATTTTTAGAACGCCTTCCATATTCAACTCACAAAAAAAAAGCGTAACTGATGTTGCGTCAGTTATGCTTTTTTCATAATTTGAATACTAATGGTGTAGGACGTTGCATAAGCGTTTTGAACTGCGAGAGTTTTACACTTTCTTCGTAAATTGAATATGGAAGGTGGTCTGGCGAAGCTAGATATTTTACTTATCTTATCTTATACAAACGCATTGCTACGCTTTATAATGGATGGATGCACTTTCTTAAGCTTCATACTCGTTGGTCCTGTTCACTGCCATTATAAAGATTGGATGCATCAGGATATTTATTAATATAACTCCAATTGTGTTTATCAGAAAAAAGAAAGTCAAATACACCTAGGATGGCTTGAGGGTGAGAAAAGCTTGGGGTAATTTTCATTTTAAAGTGAACTAATCCTTTAATGTCTGTAGCACCAGCAACGATCCATATTTAAGGTTTAGGGATAGCATATAGTGAACAATAATCACCAGCATCAATCGATCTGTGACTGAATTTTAGGCATATGATCAGACAACTACTTAAATATTTACTCATACCACGGTAAACAAAAGTGTTTGAATAAAAAAGAATGACCTCGACCTCTTTTATCACAAAAGCCGCATGGCACAGTGGGTTCTTGGTAAGGTGAATTCTGAGAAACGAAGTCCCTGTGGGCACACTGATGACTGAAACAGTGAGCAACGGCACACCAGTAGTCTGTGTTTGATACTTCCACAAAGGCAGTGTGTTCTCCCACTGTGAGGTAAACAAGGAAAGCTGCTGTGGATGTTCAGCCACAATCTGTGCACATACAAAATCAAATGGTGAAACCAGGTGCAGAATCATTTTCTCAAACATCTAAATAATATTTTAAATTGCCAATTCAACCCCTTGATTCACTGAAATTAAACAAATCAGAGCACATAATATAGCTTTAAAGGGGACGTTGCATTGTATAGGCCTACCGTGATCAATAAAACTCTCTTCCTGCTCTATCCACCCCCTTAAAGTGTTATGTAATACAGATGGCAAACACTGATTGACCATCATATAGTGATCATATAGGTTGAGTAATGTGATATGCAAGTATGCTCTTTCATTTTCTGCAAACTGTCAGCATAAATTATCAGATTAATACTTGATTTAAACATTGTCAATTCATGAATGTAACCCTTCTCATTAATAGATGCTTGTGCAACCACTAGTAAGAAATTTAAGCTGCCTTGAGCTGTATATTCAGTGCAGTGACCAAACAAAATGGTGCAAAAGTTTGGCTTTAATTTCTTATTATTAACCACTTGAAATATTAAACAATATTTGTTTGGTTTGGTGCCAAATGCAACCAAACTTCTAAAAGCAGTCGTCGTGTTAAAATAGTTCACACCTGTTTCTAAGAACTCAGAAGCCTCTTCCTCTGAAAGAGGATGTGGTCAGACTGACACAGAACAGAAAGTGCCAGAGCAGATTATAAAGAAACACAATTTACATTTGGAACATGGTTAAGCACATTAGAGGAATGATTTCCCATTTTTTTATGGGTACAGACGCTTTCAAAGACACAAAAACATAAGTATCAAAAAAGTAGTCCATACGACTATAATTTATATTGTCTAGTCTAGATAGATTTGTGTAAGAAACAGAGAAATTAACATCATCATTCATTGATAATCTTCTCACTGCTGTGACAGAATTGAGCCAGAGAACCGGATCAATCAGATTTGTAAACAAATCATTCAGACCAGTTGTGTGAACTAAATCATTGAAAAGATCTGACTCAAAAAATGTTTTGTTTACAGAGTGCTATGGTGGATGTCAAGAATAACTAATGATGTAAATGTTGGCCTGTTTCTCAGGTAAGTAAATTATGAAGAATTTTCATTTTAGGGTGAAGTATTCATCTAATCTGGACGATTCAACAAACACTGCTACGGCGGACTGCTGTAATGAGTCACTGTTGCAAGTTTGTATAAAAACCCAGTTATTTAGTGAGATTTTTGACACAATTCAATTTAGACAGCACACACCGTTAATGCTGGGATTACTGTGAAAATTCTGCGAACACACCCATAGTACATTGTAAAGGCCTTCCTGCTTGCTCTTTGCAGCCAGATGTTGTCTACCAAAAGGGGATAACACGACCGTGCTAACCAACAAAACCTTGACCCCCCAAACCGCTGTATGGTCTTGGCCACTGTGCTGCAGCTCAGTTTCAGGGTCTTGGCAATCTTCTTATAGCTTATGCCATCTTTATGTAGAGCAACAATTATTTTTTTCAGATCCTTAGAGAGTTCTTTGCCATGAGGTGCCATGTTGAACTTCCAGTGACCAGTATGAGAGAGTGAGAGCGACAACACCAAAATGAACACACCTCCTCCCCATTCACACCTGAGACCTTGTAACACTAACGAGTCACATGACACCGGGGAGAGAAAATGGCTAATTGGGCCCAATTTGGACATTTTCACTTAGGGGAGTACTCACTTTTGTGGCCAGTGGTTTAGACATTACTGGCTGATTGTTGAGTAATTTTGAGGGGACAGCAAATTTACACAGTTATACAAGCTGTACACTCACTACTTTACATTGTAGCAAAGTGTAATTTCTTCAGTGTTGTCACATGAAAAGATGTAATAAAATATTTACAAAAATGTGAGAGGTGTACTCACTTCTGTGAGATACTTTATATAGTACAAGTTTTTAAAATATTACATTTTCCATGTATTATTTCCAACATTTTCCATGTTTTATAGCGGTTGTACCAAATGACCTGATGTTTCGGGACATGCGTATGAGCAAGTGAAAACACAAATCTTTCAAATAGTTAAGAGAGAGTTAGTAGGTGTGTTTGACATCGGCTGCGGCTGGATGTAACCGATCGGCGAGAGTAGCCGTGTGCAGGCGGGGAGGAGCTGAAAACGGAGACGTGAAGTCGGACACTTTCTGCTTCTCGTAATGACGCTCGCGCTGCGTTTGCATACTTTATCACAGCTGAAGTGAAATAAATGCAATATTTGACTAATACACTGATGTTTCAGAGACATTTTCATTCAAAACGTTATGTACTGCTTACAGTGTCTGTTTTTACAAGAATAAAGTTCAACATAAGCATGTTATTTAAATAACAATGTAGTGGGGTCTTTGTTTTTTAACCGTTTTATTTTGATAAACATGACACAATATAACATCGCGACTACATGAAAAGAGCAAACTGTTATAAAAACACAGATTTTTGAGCATTACAGGAACTGAAGGCATGACAATAAACACAAAACACACGTGATCGTTGTCATGCGGTGAATCCGGCCAATCGTGAAACAGCTGTGTCGTCATCAGCGCTCGTGCAGCTCTTCTTGAGAAACTGCGCTGGCTGCCTCTGGCGGCTGATCTCGAATCTTGAGTCTCAAGTCGGACAAAATTTCTAACCGGCATGCACTGCTTCAAGTCAGCCGCCGATCGGTCTGTGCGGCGCTGCATCAAGTCGAACAAGCCAAGTAACTTTGCTTCACAACCATGTGGTCCATTGCATGTGTCTGAATGATGTCACATCCTGTCACATGATATTGACCGCATGACCTGATCCAAAATGGTCCCTTTATATTGGTTACTCCATATGACATAAACTTTTTTCGGGACATTCTTTCTCATAACAAAGCAACAACGTCTACACAATTTTAATACCATTTTGCAATATGTTAATATATGATGTTATCAAATCATGCCAGAATAAAAAATATATACATTTATTTCATTTTAAGATATTTTAATCACAAATGAATTGGCTGTATTGGCTTTTGGACGGTTAAACCAAATGACCTTTTGACACTTCAAAATACCTTTATATGTAGCAAAATATAATTAAAACCTTTTGAATTCAATAAAAGTGATCTAGTTGTTCTACCTTACATACTTTGGATGTCATATCTTTGTTTTATTATTATTAAGGCCTTTGGACACTCGTCACGTCATTGACCCATTTTATATATATATATATATATA
>RJVU01032893.1:82901-123188 GCA_003731715.1 Anabarilius grahami
TGTATAAAAACCCTCAAGACTGCATTACATTGATTCGAATTTGATTGACATATGGATTTTTACTTGATTCTGATTGGTCAATCATGACACTGAGCAGTATTGTTTTAGGATTATTTATATGCTATTATAGTATTTATTAATATTTTAAATTAGCTTTTATTTTTATATTTGCAGTTTCTAATTAAAATGTTAGCCGTTTTGTTTTTATTTTGCTTTGCCATTTTTATTGGATTAAATAATTATTAAATTAAATAATGAGTCAATACATTATCAATCCTTCTTCCAAAACGTGTTTTTGTTTGACCCTGATTCACTATGGTAAGCCTGTTACAAGAGTTTATATTTTAGACCCGGGATGGTTTTCGCGGGAAATTGCGTAGGCCTACTTAGGCTATCCCTGCGTCTCAATCAGCTCCATAGCTCCCTAGGTCGTTGAATGTGGCTGATTCACTGATCAGTGCCCTGACTACTGAACTAGGGAGCTGATTGAGACGCACCCCATGTCACTTGGCTGTGTAAGCGTTCTTCCGCAAAATGCATGCAATTTTGAAAAAAAATTATAAACAAATATTTCTATAGCTGTATATGTTCAGCTTTATGTCAATTACGAAAACCTATTTTTAATGTAGCAATAACAACACTTGCAGTAAAGGGTCAAATGTTTAAAAAAAAAATTTTTTTTATAATAACTGCTTAACTGTATAACTGGATTGAAAATACTTTCACAGAATCCAGAGTACTGAATTCGATAAAGATCTTATTTCTAGACCATTGTGTATGAATACATTGCCGGACATGCTACATCCTCCATGCTGCTATTATTTATGCTATTATTATTTGACCTGATGTACTACCACCAATTGCAAAAACAAGGTACATTGCTGTTAAACATGTTCAATGTAACAACAAAGAACAACTTTCTTGGTAACAAAACACTTTAAAACTTAAAAAGAGCACACAGATTGCCAGCATTTTTTCATTTTTTAGCAAAGTGTCCAATGGTGGCAGAGTTCAGAATCTCAGTTGATACATTTATCCAAATATTTTTCACTTGTTTGTTGAAAACTGCACATTTGGACATTTAATTCATTTGACATACTGCTTTTGCATGTACTTTATAGTAGAAAAGTATACACATTCAAGTATATTTCACCGTTGTCCTTAACAATGCTGTGCTATGGGTCACTGTGATTTTTGCCAAGTAGGCTAGGCTAAGTCAAGTTCCCGGATTAACATATTTTGTTGATCCTGGAACAACATTACTGTCCGAAAATTTAGTCCTAACCCTATCCCTACCCCTAAACATAACCCTACCCATAAATTATCTCTAAAATCTGAGGGAAATGACAAGTGAATAACACTAAGGTTGAAGCAGCTAACCCTGGTTGTAAGCCTAAACTTGTCCATCAGATATTACTGGTTGATTGGAATAATGTTCCAGGATCAACAATGATGTTGATCCAGGAACATGTACTTGGTGAAATCACATTCACCCTGTGGGTCTATCTCAATCTTTTTATAATAACACAAGTCATTGGCGCCATCTTGCAATTAAAAAAGGTATTGTAGAAAAATAGTAAAATGGGCTTGTGGGACTTGTGGGACAGTGTAAAGATTATAGTGAATATAGACCTTTTGATAAATGGCTAGAAGCTCAGGAGTCTCCAGGTCAGGCAAGAAAATGAAAACATTACTCAGAGGAACAAGGTACCAGTAAAAAAAAACAATGATCTAGATAACAGAGAATGTACACTCTTTAAAATAAAGCTTCCAAAAAGGGAATTTTGTAATGATGTCTTAGAAGAACCATTTTGGGTTCCCCGAAAAATCTTTCTGTGAACAATTTTTGAGCACATTTTTCTTAAATATATATATATATATATATATATATAAAAGAAAATGTACATATATTTTAATAATCTGAAGAAACTTTCTTCAAGAACATTTTGTGCATTGGAAACCTTTTGTGCATTTGATCAAATGAATCAAGTCATAATGCTTTTGATTTAGCAGCAGCATTTATTTGTAAAACACCATGCATATTTTACTCAGCTTCAGAGCTGCTTTTTAACTTTGTACAACACACCGGCTGTCATTGTCTGCTGAATTAAACCGCTCATCCACAAAGTCAAACTGGAACGGCACAGTTCTCACCTATCTCACATCCCCAACCACCAGAGGCTTCTGCTGTTCCTTCAAATGTCACAAACACCCAAGGCTCAAAAATTATACATAAGCCTTACATAAGAATTTTTTCCCCTCCATATTCTGTCCTACATTCTGACCTACATCACAAAGTGATGATGATGAAATAGGGGATCCGAGATCCAAACCAAAAGAGTGTTGCTAATTTTCTTGCTTTGAAGGCAAGAATGAGTCACACCGGCAGTTATTTTGCTTTTGAGATCATGTGGTGTGTCTCCTCATTCCTCGTGATGTGTTGTGCAGCTGGACATTTTACTTACAGTATCTCACAAAAGTGAGTACACCCCTCACATTTCAGCAACCATTTTAGTATATCTTCTCAAGGGACATATAGAAATGAAACTTGGATATATTTTAGAGTAGTCAATGTGCTGCTTGTATAGCAGTATTGATTTACTGTCCTCTGAAAATAACTCAACATACAGCCATTATTGTCAAAATAGCTGGCAACAAAAGTGAGTACACCCTAAGTGATAACTGATGTACATTGTTTAACCATGCAAAGCCACATGTCCTATTCATCAAGTTCATGTTTTTGTCTGCTTGACAGGACCATACAAATTTGTGTATCTTGTCTTAGAGCAGTTAAAATGTGATGCTTTGAGTACAATTCTCTCATACTGACCACTGTATGTTCAACATGGCACCTCATGGCAAAGAACTCTTTAAGGATTTGAGAAGTAGAATTGTTGCTTTCCACAAAGATGGCCTAGCCTATAATAAGATCGATAACATCCTGAAACTGAGCTACAGTACAGTGGCCAGGGTACTACAGAGGTTTACCAAGATGGTTTCCACTCGGAACAGGCCTCGCAAGAGTCGATCAAAGAAGTTGAGTCCTCGTGCTGTGCATCAGGTGCAGAAGATCACTTCAAAAAACCGACTCATGAGTGTTGCCAACATTGCTTTAGAGGTTGCAGAAGCGGAAAGTCAGCTTGTCAGTGCTCAGACCATACGTCGCACACTGCAACAATTCAGTTTGCATGGCCATCGTCCCACAAGGAAGCCTCTTCTGAAGCTGACTGTGATGTAGCACACATGGTTCAAATGAAAAGAGCACAATAGACAGTTTGGTAAGATCTTTATTTTGTTTGTTTTACTTTAGAAGCAGTCACATGGAAGGTGCACATTCCATGATGACTGCTGGCAATGTGAAGCATTCAATGTAATGATGAATCAAAGAAATGTTTGGATATTAATCCCAATTAAGGATGTGTGGATTAAAGTGGATTATTTTGGTGATTTATAAAGGGGAAATGCCTTTGGTTCAAGGTTTTGGTGTGACTTGTAAGGTTGAAAGTCTATGTGAAGTGTGCAATGTACTGTTTAACCAATGGAGTGTTATGATTGGTCCGTTTGAACATGAAGGGAGGGGACCAAGACTATAAAAGAGCAGAGGAAATGTTTTGAAGAGAAAAAAAAATGAGGGGTGTTTGTTGGAACAGTAGCCAACCATTTAGTTTTTTCTTTTGTGTTTTTTTGTTATGTGTTGAGTTGTACTTTGAATAGCTTTTATTTTATTTAGCTTTTGTTTTTGTGTTAAATTTTCGCTTTCTTTCAATGGACATGTTGCCTTGGCTTCTGTGACATCTGTCTGAAACTTGTGGATCACCAAAATAAAAAGAACTTTCCTTGGACTTTTCTGGAGTTTTGCCACTTCTTTTGCTGCCAGTTAGCCACTGCACCGACCATCTTACCACACTGGCTCACAAGAAAGCCCGCAAACAGGTTGCTGAAGACAACTTGTCCAAAAGCATGAATTACTGGAACCAATTCCTGTGGTCTGATGAGACTAAGATAAACTTGTTTGGCTCAGATGGTGTCCAGCATGTGTGGTGATGCCCAGGTGAAGAGTACCAAGAAAACTGTGTCTTGCCTACAGTCAAGCATGGTGGTGGTAGCATAGTCTGGGGCTGCATGAGTGCTGCTGGTACTAGGGAGCTACAGTTCATTGAGGGAAACATGGATTACAACATGTACTGTGACATTCTGAAGCAGAAGATGATGCCCTCCCTTCAGAAACTGGTCCGAACGGCATGATAACGACCCTAAACACACCGCCAAGATGACAACTGCCTTGCTGCGGAAGCTGAAGGTGAAGGTGATGGAGTGACCAAGTATGTCTCCAGACCTGAACCCTATTGATCAACTGTGGGGCATCCTCAAACGAAAGGTGGAGAAGCGCCATGTGTCTAACATCCAGCAGCTCTGTGATGTCGTTATGGAGGAGTGGAAGAGGATCCCAGCAACAACCTGTGCATCTCTGGTGAATTCCATGCCCATTAAGGCAGTGCTAGATAACAGTGGTGCTCACACAAAATATTGACACTTTGGAAACAGTTTTGACATGTTCACTTAGGGTGTACTCACTTTTGTTGCCAGCTATTTAGACGATTATGGCTGTATGTGGAGTTATTTTAGAGGACACTAAATCTGTACTGCTATACAAGCAGCACATTGACTACTTTAAAGTATATCCAATTTTCATTTCTATAGTATTCTCCCTTGAAAACATATAATAAAATGATTGCTGAAATGTGAGGGGTGTACTCACTTTTGTGAGATACTGTAAATTGGCCAAATGCAGCATGCAATGTTTTAATGTGTTGCTATGCAGTTGCTAGGGTGTGCTGGATGGTTGCTGGAATGTTCTGTGTGGTTGCTAGGCCTGCCCAAGCGAAAATACAAGCATGCACTGCCAAGTTAGAAATGACCCTCCTTCATTGTTAATCTTTATTTTGTCGTATTTGTTTTGTAAATTGTAGGCTATTAGCATATGGCTAATCGCTTAGAAAGGTAATGGGACACCTTTTCTCATCAATACGCTTTCATGTCCGTTCCATAACGGCGCAGAACAACTTAGCGAAATGTAGTGACTTGAAAAAACCCTACCCCTGATTAAACAGCAGTTTAACTATAGTTCCTATCCTCGAATCTGAATAGTCTAGCTCAGTGGTTCCCAAAGCTGTCCTGGAGGACCCCCAGCACTGCACATTTTGGATGTCTCTCTCATCTAACACACCTGATTCAACTTATCAGCTCAAAAGTTGATACTGCAACAGAGATTGTATATTATAGGGAGATGAGAGGGTCTGTATCTCTTACCATTGGAGAAAGCGTAACGGCTAACTTAATCACGTGCGGCACCTCTAAGCCTATCGTGTAATGGCAGTGACATCAGTTGCAACATTCCCTAGTCTGTCTTCTCTTAAAAAAAATAATTTTTATCAAGCTAAAATCTACATATAGTTCCCAACGAAAGTATTGTTTAGTGTAAAACATGCTGAAGATTAGCAAACAGGCTGTCGATTAATTCAATGATTAGCTATTTCCCCACAAAAGCTGTTTAGTCAGCATAGTGAAGCCTCTAATCCATTGACATCCATTCAAAAAACAGCCTCTGGTCTCCTTCCCTGCGTACCACCAGAGGCAGAGCGTTAGCCGTTACGCTTTTTTGGCTAAAGGTTGCAGGCTTGCCTTCCAGTGGCTTTGACTGCAAGACCTTAAGTAGGTGTGTCAGATAAGGGCAACATACAAAATGTGCTGTGCTGGGCGTCCTTCAGGATAGGTTTGGGAACCACTGGTCTAGCTGATACATTAGAAGTGTTTTCAATCTGCAGTTACATCGTTACACCAGTAGGTACCAGCAAGTGACTGTCTTTATGCGCGAATCAGGAAATCATTGATTCAACCGAGTCATCCAAAAACACAGTCAGCAAGGAAACACCACTGTTTGTGTGTTGCTCGGAAACATGCAACGCTAAATTCTGAAGTGACTTCTTTTGGAGATATTGTCATTGATGGAGTAAAAACAGACAGTGTAACTGGCGAAAGTTTACTTAAAATTTATAACATTGAGTAAATTACTCGGTATCGACTTTTCTTATTTATTAAACGGTTGTAGGCTATGAAAGCAATGCCACACTCGAATTTGCTGTTTTCCAAAGTAGGCTATTTGTTCGTGTGATATTGTTTTGTTATTAATAATGTTTCCCTTTAACAACAATAGGGCCAGTTCATACAGAATGCGTTTTTGCTTTCCACTGCTGATTTTTAATCATTTTTATGTAAACATAAAAAAAAAACTGTCTAAATTATATCTGCACCCACCAGAAAACAAATATATTTTGAATGCTCAGTGGAAGACATTGATTTCAAAGTAAAACCACACACAGACCCAGACACACACACAGTCTGCTGTTCTCTAATTAGTGCCCATTGTGTGGCACCATTTTCTCTGATCAGATACCCACTGGTTTACAGGGCCACTTCAGGGCACACCTGTGAGCAGTTGAAACATGAACAAACAACTCGAAAGACTAATGTGTAACTAAAAGCTGAGATAATTAACCTCATCATCATGGTACACCTGGGAAAAGAACCATGAGAGTGGGCAGTGACCAAAAAAAGCAGCTGTGAATGAATACAGCTGAAGGGGTACATTAATATTTGATTGAAATGGTAGTCGTCTCTAGGCCCTGATTCAAACACGCAGGCAGCACTTCAGCTTTAGATAACACTTTAGAGATTTTTTTTCTTTTGCCTGTTCTTTCACAGCGTCCTATTAACCAAGGCCCTCTAATGACAGAACCGTGAGTGAGCAGAAGAAAAGCAAATGGCATATCTTGAATTAGTTTAAAAGTACACTGATACACTCCTACTATACATTTTTAAGACAACGCTTACAAAAAAGGACCATGGTGTTATCAAGGTATTTTAAAGATGGGTATTTTGGATATGTACCATTTACACAAAAAAAAAAATGGTTCTTTTAAGATCGGTTCACTGAAAGGTTCTTTAATGGCACAAAAGTCATTGTAGCATCGCTTTAAAAGACCCTTTTTGGAACTTTATTTTTTAAAAGTCTAGTATAATTCAAATGCATATCTGTCATTTGATTAGTCTTAATTGAGATATTTAACTACAATGTCAAAATGCATAAATTTACAAAGAATATTTGATTTAGTATTTTGCATTGATGACACATTTTCAAAAAAATGTATCATGTAATTTACATATTCTTCACATCTTCACAGCTGAGATGGGGGTAAACTTATCCTAGCTGTGAAGTGATGAAACACTTTCCAGTATAATGTCAACCCCAAGGGCCGGTTCACACAGAATGTTTTTGCTGGTCAGTAGAACGGGGGGAAAAAATCACAAAGTCTGTAGACACGTTTTTTAAAGTTGGCCGTCTTTTAACTTGAGCATAGCGTATTTGAATGAATGCCATGTCATGCACAAGATGATGTAAAAGACGTGTGATGCAAGCGCACCGGTCAAATACATCCGTCTAGCACGTTTACATTGGAAAACAATGGCAAAGTAGGGCAGTTGAATGGAAAAACATGTTTGAACTGCCCCTGACAAACTTATTTTTTGTAAAATGCTTTGCTTGAAAAAAGTGTTTGTGTTATATTTCTTCAAAATAAATGTTATAATACAAGGATATTCATACATTTTTTAAGTGTGACTTATGTGTCCAAATACTTTTTTGTTCCCCTGTATATTGAAGTATTACCATCTTATACCATTCATTCTGTCAGATTTTTGTAAGGGAAGCTCTTGAGAGACAATGCATTTGGTTTTGAAAGAAGGTTTCTCACAGTTGTTGTGAATTACTGCTTTTGTCATCCTAAAAAATTGCAGTCTTAGAGAAAAGTGCACAACACAATGGGCTTCCACAGCTTTCCATCTTTTTTTGATTCTTTCTCCCATTTCATTCTGTCTTCCTCTTTTTTGGCTGGCACGATGATCCATGAATGGTCAGCCCCCTAAAATCCCGTCTTCAAACATAGGCGAGCTTGTGACTCACTGCTGCGTTTTTGGCAGGTATTTAAAAGCTGTCTGAAATCCCTCACACCATGTGTTACAGCAGATTAGCAATTACATGACATTTGTGCTAGAATTTAAATATTTGTGTCTGACAAGATAATACAGTTTGAGATTACTCTTCACCTTTCCAAGCGTGAAAGTAGATAGTGTTTTGAAATGATTTGTTGAATGCAGTTTGGGTGTTTTGGGAGAAAAAAAACATTTTACCTCTCAAACATGCCATTACGTTTTGTTTTGTTTTTCCAGAGAACAGCCTTTTCTGCATTTTTAAAGCAATATATCTGTTCCAAAACCTAGTGAGCTGCATTTTAAGGCATCAGAAACAGACAGATAGGAAATCTGTTCCAAAAATCCTCCATTCTCCAAAGAGAATTGTTATGCACCAAATGCATCCTTTTCTGTTAATATTTGTGTGCTGTATTTTTATGCTTATTTTACCTTTATAATTATTTTACCCTTACTATTTTGGGAACCAAGCTAATGTGTATACATTATATGTCTAAGAACACACTTCTACTAAACTTACTCTGTTTACTGTGCCATTTCAAAATGTTTAATATTTTATCAACTCTGTGTACATGCTTGCCTTTGCTCTCCGGATATGACAGCAAACTGTCAGTCAGCTTCACCAGAAACAAAACAAACCCTCCATTTTTCACTTTTTACATGTGGAGAGTATCAAGAAAAATCTTTGGCATACAAGCAAATGCTTTCTGACACAGTTCTGCTTCAAATATGGGATAACATATTCCTCCCACTGACACAGAAAAGAGCTCTTAAGTAGCACTAATGTTTGAACCGTTGTAGGAAGTGCTGTAGATAGTAGTTTAATCCACCATCACAGGTCTGCAAAAAGACCAAAGAGTTGCTAAATTGAAACATACTCTCACTCTGAGGTCCTGCTGAAGGGCTTCACTTAAACACTGCATCTTTCTGTATTAAAGTACAGGATATTAATGCAATGCTGGAGATACGATTGTGCGGATAGCAGACGCATAAACAGATGATCGTCCCAGTTATCCATTTCTCTCTGGCCTTGTGAAAGTCATTTTGTGGAATTGGATGGGCCACGGTTAAGGCCAAGGACAGTCCTTGGGCAAACTAGTTGATACACTAAACTCAGTTTATCAGTCCTGTCATAAAAGAGGGGCAACCATTAGCACCAACAGGTTGACTTGAGATGCATAAAGCTTCCTCCCACTCACCCTACAGGCAGGAGTCCAATTTTAGCTGTCTGTGGAACACTGAATGCTTAAAATATGAAAAAATGGAGCAATTTTTTTTTTACCAATTTCATGCACTGGAAACTGTCCCTGAGCAAGCGTGCTTCTGTAAAGGCTTAAACTATCTATGTCCAAAAGTGAGTTTTCCTTAAAGACTGACTGTTTAAAAACCAAATGTTTGAAGTCTGAGATCAAAGACTTGTGCACAGGCAAATCATTATTTAATCAAAGGAATCTTTTTTTTTTTTTACTGTACAGCTGAAAAAGATAAGTTATACAACTGAAATTATCTGAAGGCCAAAAGACTTTCACTTTGGGTGAAACATCAGCAGTTCAACATGAATTTTTCGTTTGCGTATTTTAAGGTCATTGCACAATGACGTGATCTCGGCAGATTCAAATACTTAGATATTCAAGATTTTTCATACAGCTATAATAAGCACATCCTTCATTTCCAGTGGCCTTGTCCTACTCATGTGTCCCAGCTGTGATTTGTTTGCACGTCTGCCTTAGGCTTTCTTGCACATTCTTCACTTGTATGTACTTTAAGGCCTTCACCTGGCCTCCATTTTGACTTTGCTGCTGTCCTGCCGCAAGACAGTTTCTAATATTTCACTCAGGTGTTGGAGAGGTAGATGCATAGATTGCAGGGTTGGAAAAAATTCTGAATTTAAGCATGAGCTTGCTTTTAAGTTATTAGCTGGATTTAAAAAAAAATAAAAAATTTATTTAGGTTGTAGCTGGAATTTTAACTGAATTGGAAAACACACAACATGATTTTGAATTGAAATGACAGGAATAGAAATGTCTTCTTTTTAAAATGTATACACATATTTCATTTATTTAATTTTATATAAAAATGTATAAAATCAATGAAACATTTTTAAATGAAATCTATCTATCTATCTATCTATCTATCTATCTATCTATCTATCTATCTATCTATCTATCTATCTATCTATATCTATCTATCTATATCTTTAAGGTCTGTAAAACCAATCTACCATCTACAAAAGGGGACAACTTGTTGTTAGTGAAAAAGTGGTCTTGTTCAGTGACCTTTGCTAGTGTTATGGAAGAATGACTTCATTTGTATGAGGGTTTTTTTATTTATTTATTTTTAATTCATTTTGAAATTAACTGCTGCGCCAAGCTAAAAGTTTGTAAGGAGGATAGATAGATAGATAGATAGATAGATAGATAGATAGATAGATAGATAGATAGATAGATAGATAGATAGATAGATAGATAGATAGATAGATAGAATGATAGCTTTGGATAAAAATGACTACTAAAAATGTTTAAATGTAGATCACTGAAGTACCATAGTGTTGCTCACCACCATCCTCAAGTCGAAACACAGTCCTACATCCTCACAAAATGTTGCCTGTCCGTTCTTGTGCTCCAAAAGACCGTGGGGGCGTCCAACTGCATTGCCCTGGGCTTGTTCATATCAGAGAGGGAGGTTGGTGTTAAAAGTCAAAGAGCAAAATACTGTGGTTCTTACTAGGAAAACTGCTTTACATACAAAAACAGATCATTTATCCTTGATGGTCCAGCTTGTGTGTTCTTCTACATGGATGATGCGAAATCCATTTTAGTGCAACTGGTTAAGGATGATCATTGGGGCAATTGCTCAAACACGGCGGATCGATGACAACAAGATCATCAGCCATTAAGATAAGTGAACCAAAGGGCAATTTGTTTAGTGAGTGCAATATGCAAAGAGACAGGAGAGCTATATTTTACATTCTATTAGATTGCCGAATGTCATGATATAGTGGTTAAATGGACAAAAATAGGACTTTCAGATGAGAGGCTGGAGAAGTCTTTCATGTCATGCCTCAAGAGTTCTGCTCAAATTACATGGGAATCCAAGGGGGTCAGACTTCACCATACTATTTTGATATGAATGAGGACCTTCTGTATTGATGATATTGATTTAAATTAAACCTATACACCACCAGCAGTGAAATATTGAGGAATTGAACATCTTTACAAATAGTCTTTTCTAGTCTTTGTTCTAAGCTTACACTCGTCTGTCTCTCAGGAACGGCCCTTACCCCTCCCCAGGTGCCCTGACCTAGTTGTGAGAAACCTCCTGGAATCACAAGTCAGTTTAGCACTCATTTTTCATCACCACTCTCAGGTCTCATCGGGAAAGAGAACAGCTTGACCAGTGTCCTTGGCTTCAAAGGAAGGATTTCCCATTTACCAGGTGAACGTATGATTTTCTAACACTTAGCTGAGTGCCTAATAGTTGTAGCCATATCTAGAGATCAGAATATTGTAGAGACTGGGATGGGTCCTTTTTTTAAATTCACCCTATTTTCTGTGTTATATCTCTTATTTATAACATTCAGCATATGTTTCATTTTTTAAAACAATAATAATAATAATAATAAAATGTTTTGACCTCATAATGTTAAATCAAAGTATCATAACTGGATCTTCTGGTGAAAACGACAGATTTTCTCTGGTGACATGCAGGACTTGTCCAATCATTTAGTCTGCTTAAATTCCGCCCCCACAAGCTCATGTTCATCAGCCTCCATTTTTGAGTCCAATGACCACATTACAAAATCCAGTCAAAAACCAATGCATAGAACCAAGTCCCGCACCCTACATTTTTCCCATATCCTGTTACACTCAGATATAAACCACAATACAGAAGAAAAGATCTGTAGCTACTTCAGTTTCATCACGACTTTAACGTGCCAGTAAGAAAATACCTAGCAACCATCCAGAATACCCTAGAAACAATATAGCAACCTTGTAAATAGCACAGCAACACCCTGGCAACCACCCACAACACCCTAGCATTGAGGTGATGAGTTTTGTACAGCTAATGATTCATACTTTTTTTTTTATTTTTATGTAAAACTCTAGTAGTATAGTAACTGTGTTTATTACTAAAATATTTGGGGTGATTGTTCAGACACACTTTTCACAGGTTGGTTACTATGGGGATTTGGTTAGTGTTTCCTATAGATGTGATTTGAAAATTGCTAGACTCCTGCTGACAGTTGTTCCAGACATTATTCTGTGCTCAGTCAAAATAGTCTCAGGACGTGCTTCTCTTATTAAAAGACGTCTGCTTCTGTGCTTTCCATGGTGAGCTGTAGGCACATCGAAAGCCTTTAAGGAGCTTGTGTGACTGGAAGAGCAGCATTCGGAAAACACAGTTAATGCTTCCTTCGTGAACACTGATGTTTTGCCCATGAGTCAAAATAGTTTTTCTGTAAAGTGATAAGTAGTTTACGAAGAGCTGGTCTGTGTGATGTAGCACAAGGAACACAAAGCTGTAGATAACTGCTTGCTGTTTGATTAATTCTTATATTATTTGCAGGTCATGCGTGACCTGTTTTTAGTAAAGAATTAGCAACCAATAAAATTGTCTTAATTATATTTGACAAACCAGTCACAAACTTTCATCTTTGACCTTTAGGCATGTTCTACAGCTTTAAATACACTACTGTTGAAATGTTTGGGGTCAGTAAGATTTTTTAATGCTTTTGAAAGGAGTCTCTTAAGACATGTTTCTTGAGCAGCAAATTAGCATATTAGAATGATTTCTGAAGGATCATGTGACACTGAAGACTGAAGTAATGATACTGAAAATTCAGCTTTGCCATCACAGGAGTAAATTATATTTTTAAATGTATTAAAATATAATTTTTTTTTTTTTTAAATTGTAATGATATTTCACAATATTTTTACTATATTTTTGATTAAATAAATGCAGGCTTGGTGAGCATAAGAGACTTCTTTCAAAAACATAAAAACTGTAATGGTTCCAAACTTTTGACTGGTACTGTAAATTGTATTACTCCTATATTTCATTTTTTTTTTTTTTCCATAATACACATACAATTGACCTGGAAAATATTCCGGCTGATAATATTCTGAATCAGAGTCAGTAACGGTAAACCCCTTTAACCACTGACTTCCCCTTAGGTCTTATTTGTGTCTCCTATCTTTTGCCTTGTCCCTTTTCTTTCAGCATGCATGCATGCACAAAGAACTATACACACACTCACAAATGCAACTGGACAGACAGTGCACTCTAATTACACATGGGCCCCTTGGACTAGCATCTGAATTTCTGGTGCCAGGAAGACAGGTTGGGGAGGCGTCAGTCACCTGGGGAATAGACACAGCCCTCATCTGTAGATCAAACACATTCAAATGCACACTATATATAGCTCAGCCAGGGCATGCAGAGTGCTGTTTTCCTCTGAATCAAATCAATTTGAATTTTATGAATGTAGTTATACCTTGAAGAATGAAACTCTCATGCTCATATAGAGCACTTTAAAAATAAAAATGCAGATCTTTTTGTATATACAAAAACTGCAGGTCCAAGCAAAACCAATGTTTTATTTTTCTCTCACTTCACTTGCAAAGTCAAAGAAATTTTGTATCTGCTGTACATTTCATTAAAATCTAGGACAACCTCTAAAAGAAGTAAGTGACATTATTAAAAAAGGTTTGCAGGTCTTGCAGATTTCCAGTTGAAAACGATCCACTAATGACAGAAACAGGACAACAGGATGCATGCTTTGCACTCAGTGAGTTTGTTTCACTATTAAATCTTCCACTAACCACAACGGTTGTCATTATTTTTAGCATTTTTATCAGGGGTGTCCAAACTCGGTCCTGGAGGGCCAGTGTCCTGCAGAGTTTAGCTCCAACTTACCAAAACACACCTGCCTGGAAGTTTCCTGTATGCCTAAAAACCTTGATTAGCTGGTTCAGGTGTGTTTAAATGGGGTTGGAGCTAAACTCTGCAGGACACTGGCCCTCCAGGAGCAGGATTGAACCCCTGATTTAGATGGTTACAGCAGAGTTTAAACTTCCTTAAAGTATCTAAATATCTTCAACGCTCAGGAGTTTGAGCCAGTATCCCTTAAATGTCCTGGGAACAGGATGAGCAATGTTGTTAGAGGAACCAAAAGCACCATTTAAGGACTTCATTTTTATAGTCTGATATTTGGTAAGAGATTGAGAGGAGGTGTTCTTGTTCAGTTGTAAAGTTTTCAGAAGGCACAAGAGATAGAAATAGCACAAATCCGACATATCTCCAGGCTGTGGATTTAGCATTCAGCTTGGATTCAGTGGATTTATTAGGAAAGCGAACCTGGTGATGTCTTTTTTTCCACAGACATGGAGGCTTTTCGTTGATTGATTAATTTTAGCCTACAATTTTACATATTTTCCCCAATGCAAAAATCTTTTTCACCCATTCCTCACAAAAAAAGGTAATAGCACAGCCACAAAAATTAATATATCATTCATTTCTCTAGCACAAACAAAGCAGGATTAGTTACTTGGAAATAAATAAGCTGGGGATCTTAATGAAAGCTTATTCCTTCTATTTTCTTATGATAAATTTCACTGAATTTAAGGCTTGTTATCCATGTACATGTCCTATCTTGTCATATAATAACATATTCCTGTAGTGGAAATCATTGTTACTGTCTAGCTGTGCCCAGTGGAGCGACTGATTCTCTCTAAGCTTTTAAGCTCTGAATATCTAGCTGCAACTGTTACAGAGCAATGTGTCAAATAAGCCATGCATCTTTGAGCAGACCTGTTGGTCTGACAATGTCATTTTATTCTTCAGGCCATTTGTGATATTTTAAAAGGTTCAACAAGTCTAAGGGAATATGCACAGGAAAAAGTGTTGTTCTGATGTAAATGTAACCCAAAAAGTCAACAAACGGAAAATTGAGACAAAGATTTTATTACATGTCTTCAAATGGAACAGTAAAAACTACTTGCATTACAAACAATCAATGAGTTGCACAAATATAAACAGAACAGACATGTAGCAATTTTGAAAAATCATTTTGATGAGTGTAATTTCATGTTAAAATACTTCTCCTAGAATACTTCTCAATGTGCATTAATGTGCTTAAAGTCATTTGTAGGTTGATTCAGTCAAAACGTGTAAACACTTTGGCTCTGTGCTGCTTTCAGAATGGCTATGGTTGATTTGAGCAGCATAACAACACTGATTCAACCAGTGGTGTGAGTTTGGGGTGGGGCTAACTGTTGTCCAACCAATGACACTGTTTGGGAAACCCTCTGAGTAAATTCTGTTATTTTTGCAATTCAGTTTTTTTGTCCAGTAGTGGTGCAGAAATCACATGCATCACCTTTAAAGAAGTCTTATTATACGTTTGTTTTAAATATTTTTTTCCCCGCCTGAGGTTCATTGTCATGTTAAAAAAAAAAAAAATTAAAAAAAAAAAAAAAAAAAATAGTAATAACAGTTTATAGTCATTGTTAATTATTTACAATTTATAATAAAAGTATGACCTTTTTTTACCCTTTGTTAAATGGTCTGTTTTTACTGTTGCTGCTTTTAAAGTCTGCATCAAAAATAAATGTTCTAAATCCATGTATGTCTTATCGTTATATTCATCCCACATATATTCAACTTTTTTTTTTACTTAAACCCCACCTCTTTCTCTCAATCGACTGCAAGCTCATATTCAGATCAGCCTCTATCCAATCAACAACTGATGGATAGAATCAAGTCCTTGCCATACATTGTTTTTTTGTCCTAATAATCTGTTTCACACGGATGTATGTCTCAGTATGGAAGAAAATGACTGTGTCCGAAATCCTAAAAATGCTGCCTTCGGAGAATACATTCCAAGGAAGGAAGGCATCAAAGCATGTTTGAATCCACTGTTAGATTTACTTCCTCTCTCCTGAGATACCTTCATTTGATTTTTGAAGGCAGCATAGATGTATCATTCGCAGACTTTGATATCCCACAATCCTGTGTTTTCCATTCAGTGACAGTTAAAGGTGCTTTATGTAATTTTAGTAGTAAATCCTAAAAATACCCTATATGTTCGCCGAAAAACAATTCTACAGCCAGTTATTCTACTTTGAAATATGAGTTCTGTGTCGGAATGTCTGTTTTTGTTTTGGTACGTGATCCCACCCACTGCCAATTTAACCAATAGTATTTCGACACCCCGGGTTGCCAGTTGGCGGAAAACACAGCGTATTGCAGCCATGAAAGCCAATAAATGAACTGGGTCAGAGATCACAGATTCTACCCTGTTGCATGTGCTCAATCTGGCAACCCGTGTGACTGTCAAGTCTGAGGAGGGATTGGGGCAAACAGCTCTCTCCAATATTTTGAATTTAGACTGCAGTACTCATTTCAACCACTAGCTGTCAATATTACATACTGCACCTTTAAGGTAAAAATATAAAGATGCCATCTGAAAGTTGCGGTTGGTGGTCAGTTTGTGTGTAAATGTATGTTTTTTAACAAATGTTTTCCACTTCTGATGTCATTTCTAGCAATAAATTACTATTGTAGTAATTAAATATTCGCTTAGCTATCACCAAAGCTCACTCTATTTTGCTGTAGATCATTAAACTGTTACGCTGCCTCAGAAGTCAGTTTCGTGAGGTAACTTTGTGCGCAAATGCTGCCTACAAAGTCAATGCCTAATAAAACAGTGAGGCCTAAGTTTTCGGACACAGCCAGTATCTGTCGCTACTTCTGTTACATTGTGACTTTAAGAAATGCCCCATTTGTATGTAAAAAGCAACAGCTTATTAGATTGTTACAGGATTGCAAAGTTAGGAATTAATTGCAGGTTCGTGACATCAGAAACATGAGGATTTCAGAAAGTTGAGTTGTTTTTTTGGAGTGATTTTAGTAAATTATATTTTGAGGCAAATTGAAGATCAAGAAAATTTTAATTCCTTATGATATGACCCCTTATTTTTCCGGTCCTTAAAATAAAACAAAACCACTCTCTCTCTCTCTCTCTCCTGCAGCTTGCAAGCCTACTGTTACCACCAGAGATCTCCTGCACTGCTGCGTGTGCTGGCTCGCTCTCGCCCCTGCAACCGTAACATCTCCAGCACGCTTCTGGCGTATGCGTCCCGTAGGTTCACCCCTATCGCCGACATATCCGAGGCCGAGCTGCGTGTAAGACGCTTCAGTGCCTCCCCGTGCCGCAACGCCGCTTCCTTCATTTTAAGCGTGAAGTAGCAGGCAGAGAAACGATCGTTGATGATGGCAATAGGCAGCGCAAGGATGAGAATGCCAGAGAGGATGCAGATGAAGGCCATCACCTTTCCTAGAGCCGTATCTGGACGGATGTCTCCGTACCCCACTGTGGTCATGGACGTGGTGGCCCACCACCAGGCACTGGGCACGTTGGTGAAAGTGGTCTCCGGCATATCGTGCTCGATGGCGTATTCCACTGTGGCGAAGATGGAGATGCCCACAGAAAGGAACAGCATCAGGAGGCCAACTTCCTCGTAGCACTGGGCGATCGTCATGCCCAAAGACTTGAGACCTGATGAGGAAAACAAAAAGAAGATAAAGTTCCTTAATCTAAAGGCCCGTTAACGCAAATTTTTGTCATGCTTGTCATGGGAAATATCAAATGTCTTCAAATAGCAGTTCAGAAAAGCCGTTTGGGTTGGATAGTCAACCCAAAAATAAAATAATTTACTCACTCTCATGTCGTTTCAAACCTGTATGCATTTCTTTTTTCTGCTGAACACAAAAGAAGATATTTTGAAGAATATTGGTAATGGAACAGTTTTGGTTCCGCTATATTTTTTGTCCATACAATGGAAGCCAATGGGAACCGAAACTGTTCTGTTACCAATATTCTTCAAAATATCTTCTTTTGTGTTCCACAGAAGAAAGTCAGTCAAACAGATGTGCACAGACCTTCAGACTAATATAAATGAAAAGATTTATAGATTAATATAAATTGTATGTTAGGGCTCAAATAATTGCATAATATTCTGATTAAACAATCAAATGAATAGCAAATAATTCAATGTATTTTTTAATACTTAATATTTTTCAAATCATTTTTAATATTTGTCATAATTTAATGCACTAAATAAATGTGTTAAATTAACAGACTTAATTTTAAATCATCACTGCATACCAAGAGAATACTACAAGCATTTAACCTAATTACTTAATTACTTTTAACCTTAGAACAATAGCATGAACAAAGAGAGGCCTCTCAAATAATTAGGGAAGGAAAATCATTATGGCACATTTAGGTAATTTGTGTAATTTATGTCAACATTCCCCAATGCATTGAACTCTATGTAACAAAGAATCAAGCTACAGCATGTGTTATATTGCGTCACTCTTTTTTAACATGATGACAATTTCATCTTTGACCCCATTTGCCACTGACCAATTGTCAGTCACTGATTAATGAAGAATTTGCATGCCAAATCATTACCTCTGTACCTACTAACATATAAGATGCTGTTGCTAGAATTTGAATTAGTGACCGCATGATTTTCTTTCTGGTGTAACATGTTTTACAGAGATCATGAACTTCTCTTAGCGATGGATGAAAATGTATCCAACAGATTTTCGTATGCAAACAAGTTAAAACTTTAAAGGATGGCTATAGATATCCTCTCTAGAAGTACTATTTTAATGTAGATTCAAAAGTCAGTGCCTGCGTTTTATGTAGTGAAATTGCTCTAGTGTTGGTCTAGCTTTCAGAGAGCCTTTTGAATTCATTCTGTACATTTTGCCAGTTTATATGGGTTAGATCCCACAGAACCAAAACTTATTTTTTAGTATATACATATATACCTCTGAATTTGCATCTGCCAGTGTGAATCTTACTGCAAAGGATCAGTCAAGTAATATAACAGAAATTAAATCATCCAAGAGATTCTAGCCTTTAAATATAGACACCTAAGAACAGCTGCTACACTGTCTCACTCCAAAATGGCACGGCATCCAGAGAAATGCTTTATTTATTCTTTTTTTAGCTGCCTCGCTGAATACATTTACAGAAAGAACATCAAGCATCTAAAGTCGACACCTAGCCTACTTATTGTGGGTATCAAAGCATGTCCTTTTATTTTTAGAAGTTGAAACTGTATTTTGTCATTAACACGCTGGCTTTCATGGGCCCTTGACCCACGTCTGAGGTGTTAGAGTCAACATGAGTGCCAGCGAAGAACTAGGCTTCTATTTTGAGAAAATGGAAATGCACTTTGGAACTCTCTTGATATTGAAATATTTTTCTAGTCATTTCCATTCTCATCTTGACTAATGTATCAAAGTTTTGTATGAACACAGTTTGTTTTTGATGTTTATGGCTATTGGGACCGTCTGTCTGACTTCATTTAATTTGTTTTGTGTCTTCTGATCAGATTAGCTACTACTGAGATTAAACACCTTCAGAGGGGCAGAGAATGCCGCAGACGAGAGAGACCCATTTATTAAAATGTGACGGATATGAAAATAGGCTCTGCTGTTGCCTTGGTGGATTTATCTGTCTGTGTTTACTTCAGATATTTATCCTGAGAACAGAGCTGACATTATCTGAATAGAAATGTGTTGAATCTAAACAGAATTAGAGACCCTGTGAAAAAAAAGTGCAGTCTGCTATTTAGCCACAAAATAAAATATAATAATGCTTTACCTCCTTTAAAAAAATAACTTTTGGAATTAATTCCCAACCAAAAGATTATACATTTTTCCTTATTTTACATTTCCATATGGAAATTAGCATGATAAGCCCTGGTCCCACCAAATTCCCCAACTGTACCCTCTTTTATTAGCTCTTGCATATCATGTTGTTTAATTATTCATGCTTTTGTCACTGCATCTTAGAAAGAGATTCTTTCCTTCAAAAAAAATAAAAAATACAAGATCTAAGCCACAAGCCTGTGCTCAATAACTGTTTGTGTGTCTATGGATCTTCCTCTAAGTCTCTCTGGGATACTGTCAAAATATGAATGGATGAATAAATTTACTCACTCTTCCCAAAATAGACTGACATCTCCATGAATTATTTTATTCCACATGATAAAAGTCCACCAGGACAGAGTGTTAAAATGCCCAAATGTTCAGGTGGACTGCTGAATAGTATGCTGTAAAAATAAATGTTTGACTGACAGTGTCTCAAAAATATGCTCCCATTTCTACTTGATTTTATATGTTTTCAGAGCTTCAGCTCAATTATCTTCATTAATAAATAAATTCAAAATGTTCAGGACAGGTTTCAACTTTGGCACCACTTCGATTTTACTTTCATTTAAGGCAGCAGTTAAACCCGTTTTTAAAATGGGCTGAATTTCTTTTTATTTTACCAACATTTTCTTTGTTGATTGTGTAATTTTTGCTTGCTTTAGCTAACATTCAAGCTTAAGTCATGTAGCCTACTCTGACAGCATATGATGCTTCATGTGAGACACAGTCTAAAATGTTTGCATTTATCGGACGAAAATTTCGCCTTATACTGTGTCAATAAATAAGTTATTTAAGAGTACCAATGCCAAACCTGGTGTGGTGCCTGATGCACCATGTTTAAATACTTCAATTTCAGTCTGTTCCTCATGCAAAGAGTGTGTTTGTATTTCTTTCTTAATTAATTACAAAAAGGTGCACTACTTTTCAAAGGTTTGGGGCCAGTAAGATTTGTTTCTTGAACAAATCACTACTTTTTATTCAGCAAAGATACATTAAATTGATCAGATGTTACAGTAAAGACATTTATAATGTTACAAAAAATTCTATTTCAAATAAATGCTGTTCTTTCGAAATTTCTATTCATCAAAGAATCCTGAAAAAAAGTATCTTGGTTGTCTCAAAATTATTAATCTGTTTTCAACATTAATAATAAGAAATGTTTCTTGGGCACCAAATCATAATATTAGAATGATTTCTGAAGGATCATGTGACACTGAAGACTGGAGTAATGATGCTGAAAATTCAGCTTTGACATCACAGGAATAAATTACATTTTAAAATATATTAAAATAGAAAACAGTTATTCTAAATTGTAATAATATTTCACATTATTACTGTTTTTACTGTATTTTTAATCAAATAAATGCAGCCATGGTGAGAATAAGAGACTTCTTTCAAAACATAAAAAAAATCTTACCGACCCTTAAACCTTTGAACGGGTGTTGTATAATTATTATATATGTTTCAATAGATATGTCACCTGTTGAGTGTCGGCCAAGTTTAAGCATCCTGAGTGACCTCAATAGCCGCAGCACCTGAACTACCCGTCCAACGTTCTCCAGCTCCGTAGATTCTCCATGAAGGCTTTCCACAGCCAGAGTCACATAGAAGGGCAGAATAGCCAGCAGGTCAATGATATTTACCACACTCCTGCTGAACTTACACTTATCTCTGACACACATGAACCTGAGTACCAGCTCACCGGTGAACCAAATAATACAAATGTACTCAAGAACATCCAAGATGATAGGTGCACCAAGTATAGTGAAGTCCAGCGAAATCAAAGCCATGTTCACGATGGACACCACCAAAAAGAGCATGGACAGCGTCCCAAAAGTCTTGGCCGCCTTGGAGGACTCTGGCTTCTCCATGAGGTCCCAGAGGCGTTGGCGTAAGTCCTGACACAAAGCTCCGGTGAAGTCCTCCTCCTCATTGTCCATTATATCAGCATCATTACTAATATCCAACGTCTCTTTCATCTCCTTCCGGCGGTAGTACTTATCCCTGCAACAGCTGTCTATGCGGAGCTCATCAATGCCCCAGTACTCGATCTCCTGAAGGAACGAGATCACGCATAGCTCCTCTCGCACATGTAAGTGACCTGTCTTGTAGAAGTTCATGATGTACTGGAAGGTCTGTGAGTTGCGGTCAAAGAAGAATTCGTTCTCCAAGAAATCTGCATCGTCGCACAGGTCTAAAGCAGAGTCTCGATTGGAGAGGGCCAGCTTGCCTAGGCGAGTTTCTGGGTGAGAGGCCAACAGTTCCTGAGAGAGGATATAGCGGCTGCCTCCGACATTTATAATGAAGAAATCCAGTGGATCGTCACTCGGCAGTGCGGGCTCGCTGAAGAATACGCTGGAGTCCAAGGACAGCAGTGAAGCGTTGTCCTCGTAGAACTCTGCCGGACTTGATGAATCCGTGATCATGGTGTTCTGGGTAATGTTGAGCCCTGAGAGATCCAAAGGAGGACATTTAAAGAGCATTAGTATGACAGACTGAAAAGAGCAGTATCAGTAATATTTGGGATTTGGCTGCTGGTCTAAAGTTAGAATAAAAATGAGACATATTTGATCTTTTTACACAATTAACCTGGGTTATCATGTTCCATGTTTTACACTGTTCTTACTTTATCATGGTTTAGTAAATATTCTTGAGTAGCCAGGTTTTAAGATTGCACACTGTCGCTACATTTGTGATCACTGAATAACATTTATAATAATACTGCACACAATGAGAAATATATCTGGTTATCTCAAAGAGTAAGCGCACCCAAAAATGAAAATTCTGCCATCATGTACTCACCCTCATGTCTTTCCAAACCTGTATGTTTATTTTGTGGAACACAAAAGAAGATATTTTGAAATGTTAAAATATAATATTTCAAATATATTTGAATATTTTAAATGGTAATATTTTAAACGTAAAATATTTAAAACAATACAATATTGAAATATTAAAACAATATATTTTTTGAACGTCTCAATGAAAGTCAATGTTTTGTTTTGGACCCCACCGACTTTCATTGTATGTGCATTTTTCAAAATATCTTCTTTGTGTTCTGCAGAAGAAAGAAAGTTTAATACAGGTTTGGAACGACATGAGGGTGTGTAAATGAGGACTTAATTTTCATTTTTGGGTGAACTATCTCTTAAATCTTTTGAAACATACAGTCTCTGCATCACTCCAGTTAATGCTTTTGCCATCTCAGTTCATCTCAAACAGTTTTTTTCATATGCTGGAGCTTCAGTTTTGAAAGTTTCAGCAATTGTTCAAAATGTGAATATTTAATAAGGAAAGCACTGAGTTAAAAAAACAACAACAACAACTTACCATTACATTCAAGCAGCATGTTGTTTCACGTTGATGCCTCGAAAGGAAAGTTTCATAACCCACGTTTAAAAGTGGTCTTTGGGTTTAAACTGTAGAGTTAGCTGTAGTGTGAAGTGCTAAGTTTGTGTTTTATATAACACATTACAATGCTTCATCTGCTTTACTATTCCTATACACTTTAATAGAAATACATAAGAAAGTTTGGATATTCTGTGTACAGTAGGATATGTGTAATACCAACTTATTGAAAGCTCTGTGTATTGAATGAGCAAATTCCCTAAATGATTTTTTTTTTCTCTTTTACACCATCAATGGCAGACATCAGACACGGTGGGAGGGAGAAGAAGCCTTTGGCAATGTCCTACTTCTTCAAAGCTGCGTTGAGATTTAAATATTTTAGCTGGCCCGTCTAATTAATTGAACTAATGGTACTATTCTTGTAATCATTAATTCACTTTGGTAAGCTCTTCTGTAATATTGTCATGATGGTCATTTTAAAGCCTACATTTTTAACAAGATCCCATGGGATGACACTAAAGAGGACTGAGCACAACGTGGAGACTGAGAATACCTTTCAAAAGGGAACAATCCATTTAATTTAATTATATACTTAAATATTTTTATTTACTAAATTTAAAGAAACCCACTGTCAATAAAAAATCCCTGCAACACTAAAAAGTGAAGGCAAGCACTGCTGTTTATACTTAATCTGATCCTTAAAAATACTTGGTGTAACCCAATATATTCAGGTTATATTATATTTCTGAGTCAATGCAGATGTTACCGTATGAAGTACGTTTTTGGATAACTGATTTTAGGTTAACATTTTTTACAGTGCAAACTTAGAAAGAGTGTTTGTCCTGTTTACATCCTTAACAACATAGTAATTTATGATGAAAAGAAAAGAAAGCATTGTCTTCTCTGCATGTCCTATTGCAGCCATACGAGAGACTGTTAAACATTTTTCAGTGGGGAATAAGGAAGAGGTTTTGTGGATCCAAAGTAGCTAATAACAACAACAAATTAATATTTTATCAAATTAAACTAACATCAATCTCTCATTCTTTAAATTATTTTACTATTTAGGTTTATCTTCTTATTTAGTGTCGGATAGACAGTGAATGCGCTCTCTGAAGACGAAATAAATTTAGTTTGAAATAAATTAATACTTAAATTGGCTGTATTTAAATAAGTCATAAACTAATGCAACATAAAATACCAATTAAATATCTAAAAATACAAAACAAAGGACATTATACTGGAATACCAGTAACTCTGGACACCCACCTTCAGCCTATAAGCCTACACTGAAAGCTCGCGCGCCTGTGTGAGGTGAGCTGGATCCATCTGTCTCTTTACTCTGTTCCCACTTCAAAAGATGTTGATCCACTGTCGATAAACTGAAGAACATAATGCAAGCGTCTTGTCGTGTTCAAATCCGAAATGGTCACAGTGAAGAACTGATGCAGCTCAAGGTTTCACAGGTTCATGAGAGTTCGGAACAGTACTGAAGCGCTCTCGTGCACCTTTTTTTTTAACGCGCTAGAGAGGAGAGAGTGCGAGCTATCAACCAATCATGAGACACTTTCAGGCTGCTAGGCAACAAACTCCAGACACTTAATACAACCAGTAAAAAAAAATAAAAAAATAGAAGCTTTGTAATCGTCTGAAAATATCAAAGCATTTGCTGTCACGAGATCTACACCTGCGTGCTCGCGGCAGGTAAGAAGCAAACCATGCTTGTTCGTCGTGGGTGGGTCAACTTTGCCCTTAAACCTACGCTTGATTCAAATAACTTTTCCCACACATTTCAAAACAAAGTCCATGGTTGGTAGTATGAACAGAGTGGACATGCATCTGCAAGTTGATTTATCACACTCAGATTTTATAGCCTAAAACCTGATAAACAGTGTTCTGTGAAGGGTGGGAAATGTGGGAAGGTTATAAAAGTTTGTTAGGTCCTGCTTTTAGTAAATCTGAAATGTAAAGGCACGTGACATAGCACAGAACACTTATTAAACAACTCAGGTGGTTCTGGTTTTCGATTAATACACTCTTAAAATCAAGATTCTTTATTAACCCTTTGAGCGGTACGGTCCCACATATGGGATTTCGAACGTTCAGCGACGTCACATAACTGCCAGATTCAAACTGCGCTTTCGCGCTTTTACTGTGAGACGGACACGCGCAGCTCTTGTCATATATCACAGCTATGCAGTGTTTTCAGCCACATAACGTTTCTTTTAAGGTTTCAGACATTTAAATACGCATAAGCACCATTAAAACAATATATTTAGAGTTTATAAAATACACACTGATGTCAGACATCAGTGGAAGGAGCAATAAAAATCCATTCATAAACAATTTGCCGACATTTATTCATATCAGACACACATAATGGGTCTAAGTAACTACAAAGTTTACTCTATTATTCTTCCAGTTCACCAGCCACTTACTTGCATATATTTCAGGAGAAACTGATGAATTCCCCTGCTGTAAATCCGACTGACAGGACTCTGCGAACTGCGGGGCAAACTAAGATGGCGGCGCCCATCTCGCGTTATAGATCAAGATAAAGATCATTTATAAAGGCTTTTAAACGACAAAACACACTCACTTACACATATTTGAGGATCGGAATATCAGATAGTTGATGACATGGTAAGCAAGTTTGTGAATATTTTAAATAAAAAAGGAAAAACAAAATAATAACGATCCACCTGTCATACAGTGTTATTGTGGCTGCGCTCAGCGCTCGTGACACGCAAGAGGCGTCGCTATGGAAACATTAAAGGCAAACGTTCTAAAATAACGGTCGCCTTAAAAAAAACTCACTCTGGGGGGACAGTTAGAATATTTTAAACTCACGCTCGAAAAGGTTAACATTGAGTGTTCCATGAAGAACCTTTAAACATCCATGGAACATTTTCAGTGCACAAAAGGTTCTTTATTTTGGAAAAAAGGTTATTTAGATTATTAAAAAAAAATTCTTCACACTAAGAAAAACAAGTTATTTTAAGAAAGGTTATTTTTGGGGAACCAAAAATTGTTCTTCTATGTCATCACTGTGAAAACACCCTTTTTGAACCTGTATAACAACTGCAATATGGGATCAAATGTGCACTCTACTCTAGTAAGGACTCAATCGCAGGCCTGTTATTATAAAAATAAATAAACAAATAAAAACAGTTAAAACAAAATAAAACCCAAACAAAAACTTCCGAGGGGGAAAAGACAGATTTGACTGGAACCACACAACAGGAAGAACACACCAAGCCGACGCCGAAAAATTAATGGCGACGAAAGCAGACTGTGGGGTTGGCTCACGTCGGCAGCGTCTGGGTCCAAACTTGCCCTGACTCACCAAACCGACGCTCGACGGCAAAGTAGCACGTACGTTCTGCGCCTGCGTAAGATGAAATGCTTTTCCGTACCAGCAGGTGGCAGTAGCTGAACAGCCAATCAGAATGATCAGATGGCCCGACGAGCTCCAACACCGATTCAACATGTCGAATTGGCTGGAAAAAAGCTGACGAGGACCAACTTCAGCCGACAGTGTGGAACACACTGAGAAAACTTTAGTCGGCAGACGAACAAAAACTGCCCGACGGCCTACTGTCAGCTTGGTGTATTCCTGCCATTAGAAAATGAACTGGCACAGGACTGCCAGTCCAGGCAGGCTCTGGCAGTTCTGGAGTCCTGGCAGAGGGCCAGGGTGGAGCCGGGAGTTTGGGCAAAGCCGGCTTGACAGGCAGCAAGGGTGGAGCCAGCAGGGCAAGGCACTTGGGGATGGCTTCCGTGGCCATATCGGAAAAAGCAGGGAGCTCATGTACCACCAGACTTTGTGAGGCGAAGGAAGCCTTCTTTCTCTTCCTCTGTTTGTGTCGAGAAGGCAGTGGCACGGGGCCTGCTGCATCTGGGGGAGCTGCAGAATTCACGACCACCTCTGGGGGAGCTGTTGCATTCTTTCCCTGGCATGTGAGATACTAAATGGAGAAGGGTCTGGCTGCAGACCGTGGGCCAGTGGAGCTCCACTCTCGAACAGGACATACGTCACCTCCACTTGTGTTTTACTAACGTCTACACCTGAAAGGAGCGAGGACTCAATCACAGGAATGAAGGGCTTTTATTAGAAATAAAAATAAAACACAAACAAAAACTACCTCAAGGGGGAAAAGGTTGGGCAAATTAACCAATAATCAGGTAACAAGATGGGTGGGGTCAAGACAATAGACATGAGAGCACATGGCAAAAGGAAACACTGGATAAGCCATGTGCTCACACCAAACAAGACAACAAGAAAGCATGCAGCCAGTGAAACACAAGATAATACAAAATGATAGCATTGTCAGAGCTCTGTCACCAACCAAAGAATAAACAGACCGAAATGACAGAACCCTGACACTAACTTACTCTTACTATTGCTAACTACTCTTACTACTACTATTACTATTGCTGTATGCATAGAAGACTTGTACACTGTAGCTATGATCTTTAACATATTTTTTCCTGATTCCTTATTTAATCTGGCTCCCTAAAAATTGGGACATTTTTTTTTTTTTACACAAAATTGGATTTAAAATGCTAAATAAGTACTTTTACGATGAGCAAGACAACTTGCTGAATGAAACTTGCAATGTGATTGTGTGACAAATGATGCATGTACCAGATGTAGTGAATACTGTTGAAGTGCTATTTCACTAGTTCACAGTATACAGTAGCTTTTACCATGTCGCCCCCTGCTGTTACTAAAAGTATAGGTACCACTAACTGAAGAACTTGAAATATTAATCAGCTAATATTATGTAAAGCAAAACTACCTTTCTTTACAGTTAGAGAACATAATTATGTAAATATATTTTATAAAACATATCTGAGTTAAAATTTCCAGGCATCGTATTATTGTATTTTTCTGAGGTTCTAAATGAAATATAGGCTAAATTATAATGTGGCCCCAAAAATATTTGGACATTTAAGTCACACTTATGAGTGCCACATTTATGAATATCATTGCATTAAAACAGACAAACAAAAATACAGAATATGGAATAAAACATGGAATAAAATTCACTACAGTGATTTAAAAAAAAAAAACAAAGACGGCACTATCACACTTTAAGCAAGACATTTCACAAAAAGAATTTTGTTACATTTCAAAATATACATATAAAACAACAGGCTACTGTTCAAAATGAATACAAAAAGTATTTGAATCACTTTATTACTGGTAAGTGGAACATGTTATAGGCTAGTTCTTGTGCTGAACTTCCTGGTTACTCTGTTAGAACACCTGTGTAAATCTGAGGGAACTGACTTTATACATCTACTAATATCACCTTTGGACCAGCTGGTTAAAAATATAAACATGGGTAATAAAAGTGAAATTAATTGACTTTGAAAAGGAAAAAAGGATATACATAGCCTAATTTAAATTAGGTCTACATTTTTTTAATGCCACACACATAGGGTTGCCAAATTTAGAAAAGGACAATCATGATTCTTTATAGGAAAATAAGGTACAGAATAAGGGACACTCTTGTAGCCTACTGCATGACACAGTGCAGGCCTATGTAATTTCTGCAGTTAAGTATGTGTATAAAAGGTGTATAAAAGCTTGTCAGACATAAACACATTTGTTTTGCTTAACCCATTATGCACAATTTAATTCTAAAAAGAATTATAATATCATACAAAAATATCTTGCACGTTACACAAACCGTTGGCCTAAACAAATTGAACCACTATAGAATTGTGTCTCCCCTAGTGGTGTAGTAGTAACTTAGGAGGTGGGTTTGTGAATTTACAACATCAACCTCAATTCAAAATGATATACTTAAATTATTTTACATTTTTAATAATTAATTTCATTTTTTAATTAATAATTACTTTTTTGGTCAAGAATATACAAAAATACATACAGGATAAAACTTTAAAAGCATAACACTGAACGTTTGGGAAATTTCAGTCAATAAAGCATTTTTTAAACAATGGCACTATTGAATATGCACAGTTTGAACTAAATGTTATTGCAACCATGTTACGGTACACAGGAGTCAGACACAGATGTAAAAGGTAATGGGAGTTTATTGACACCAGTTGAGCATGAAGCAGTAATCAGTTAAGCAGAGATGTATACGTAGATGGATGTATGAGTAGAATGGTGATAGTAACTGTCCTTATCTGTTGCAGGTATGGAAGACTGAGAGAACACGCTGGAGCTGGAGATCGCTGGAGATAGGTTGAGCACTCACACACAGGAGACAGGAGACACAGAAGGAAGGAGACACGCTGGATACAGGTGAGTATAAAGCAGGGAGTCCTTGAGGTAAGCATTTACTGAAGTATCTGTAAACGAGACCGGACGTGGAGTGCTGTGTGTGTGTGCTCTTTGTAGTGCTGCTGATTTGTGCAATGATGAGGTGCAGGTGGCGGTGATTAGTATTCTGGTGATTGAGTGCGTTGTGATTGGTGGACGGTGGAGCCTGACGTGTCTGTGACAGTGCCCCCCCTCCCACGGCCCGCTCCTGAGGGCCGAGGACCCCGACGTCGTGGTGGTCGTCCTCTTCCCCGCGGTGCCAGTCTGTTAGGGTGGCTGTCGTGAAAAGCCTGAAGAAGATCTGGGTCAAGGATGTCGTTTCTAGGAACCCAGGAGCGCTCCTCAGGACCATAGCCCTCCCAGTCCACTAAGTATTCCAGTAGACCACCACGGCGCCGGGAGTCCAAGATCTCGTGGACCTCATAGGCTGTACCGTCTTCCAGGATGAGTGGAAGGGGGGGCTCTTCGGGATTCACGTCAGGCCCTGTGGAGGAAACAGAAGGGTGGTGAGGCTTGAGGAGTGACACATGGAATGTGGGGTGAATGCGATAACCTTGAGGGAGTTGCAGTTGGTAGGTGACCGGGTTGACCTGCTTGGTGATGGGAAATGGGCCAATGAACCTGGGACTCAGCTTTCTGCAGGGCAGACGCAGTCTGATGTCCCGTGTGGACAGCCATACCTGCTGTCCCGGCTGGAACACGGGAGGGTTGGAGCGACGAAGGTCTGCTGTCATCCTGCGTCTGCGCAGGGCTCGTTGCAGCTGATGGTGTGCTGAGTCCCAGACCCTCTCGCTCTCCCGGAACCAGTAATCCACCGCAGGAACGTTAGATGGTTCCCCGTCCCAGGGGAACAGTGGGGGTTGGTAACCGAGTACGCATTGAAATGGAGTTAGCCCTGTAGTAGACTGTCGGAGGGAGTTCTGGGCGTACTCGGCCCAACCCAGGTACTGGTTCCAGGAGTCCTGGTGGTCATGACAGAAGGTACGGAGGAAGCGGCCGATCTCCTGAATCTTCCTTTCCGTCTGCCCGTTCGACTGTGGATGGTATCCTGACGTCAGACTGACGGCCACACCTAGGAGCGAGTGGAATGCTTTCCAAACTCGGGAGATGAATTGGGGTCCTCTATCAGATACGATATCCTCCGGGATACCATAGTACCTGAACACATGATTGAAGAGTAGCTCTGCGGTTTCCATAGCTGTAGTCAGACCCCTCAGTGGAATGAGATGACAAGATTTGGAGAAACGATCAATGATGACCAGTATGCAGGTATTCCCGTCGGAGGCTGGAAGGTCAGTGATGAAGTCCACTCCTAGGTGTGACCATGGTCGGTTGGGAACGGGCAGAGGAAGAAGTTTGCCGGCTGGAAGATGGCGTGGACTTTTGGAGATGGCGCACTCCCTGCAGCCCTGCACGTACCTTCTGACATCGGCTGCCATCCCTGGCCACCAGAAGCGTTCTTTGAGCAACGAGAGGGTATCATTGACCCCCGGGTGACCAGTGCCTAGTGACGTGTGAGCAGAGTGAATCATTTGAGTGCGTCGTGTCCGAGTGATGTATAGCAAGCCAGGTGGACAGCCCGGCGGAGGGTTAGTGGAAGCATTGGAGGAGGGAATGGTCTCCTCTGACCAGGTGATTGGGCTGACGATGAGAGCACTTGGGATGATGGGTTCAGGTTCTTCCAGATTCTCCTCTGGAGCGTAGAGACGGGAGAGAGCGTCAGCTTCACATTCTTTGAACCGGGTCTATATGAGATGGTGTAATGGAAACGTGAGAAAAACATAGCCCAACGAGCTTGTCTCGGATTCAGCCTCTTAGCAGCACGGAGATATTCAAGGTTTTTGTGGTCTGTGAGAACGAGGAATGGGTGTTTGGCTCCCTCCAACCAATGCCTCCACTCTTCCAAGGCAAGCTTTACCGCGAGGAGTTCCCTGTCACCGATGTCATAGTTGACCTCCGCCGGGCTGAGCTTGCGGGAGAAGAAGGCGCATGGATGGAGTCTACTTGGGGTCCCCTGCTGCTGAGATAACACCGCTCCCACTCCGGTGGTAGAGGCGTCCACCTCCACGACGAATGGCAGTCTGGGTGGACGAGGAGGGGAGCGGTGGTAAAGGCTTCCTTGAGATACTTGAAGGCGTTGGTGGCTTCAGGGGTCCAGGACAGAGACTTGGGCTTATTGCGGGGCAGACTGGTGAGTGGATGGGTTATGGAGCTGTAGTTCATGATGAAGCGACGATAGAAGTTGGCGAATCCGAGGAAACGTTGTAGTTCTTTGATGGTTGTGGGTTCTGGCCAGGTGGTGATGGATTCCACCTTCCTCTCGTCCATCCGGATGCCACTGTGATCGATGTTGTATCCTAGGAATGATATGGAAGGCTGATGGAAGGAGAACTTCTCTGCCTTGAGGAACAGGTGGAATTGACGAAGCCGGGTGAGGACCTCCGCAACGTGATGGCGATGTTCGGCCAGGCTCCGGGAGTAGATGAGGATGTCGTCGATATATACCAGGACGAACCGGTGGAGAAACTCCCGGAGCACCTCATGAATAAAATCCTGGAATACGGAGGGGGCGTTGACAAGGCCGTACGGCATGACCAAGTATTCATAGTGGCCGGTAGGTTTGATGAATGCTGTCTTCCACTCGTCCCCCTCACGTATCCGGATGAGGTTATACGCGCTGCGGAGGTCCAACTTCGTGAACACAGTGGCACCACGGAGATGTTCCAGGGCCGCTGGGACAAGAGGAAGGGGATACTTCACGGTGATCTTGTTGAGAGAGCGATAGTCGATACAGGGCCGCAAGCCTCCGTCCTTTTTAGCCACGAAGAAGAAGCTGGAAGCAGCAGGGGAAGTAGACGGGCGGATGTATCCTTGAGCAAGGGCCTCTTTGATATATTCCTCCATGGCCTTCTCCTCCGGGATGGCTAGGGGATAGATCTTACCCCTTGGCACTGGTTCACCCGGAAGCAGGTCGATGGCGCAGTCCCATGGCCGGTGTGGAGGCAGCTTGGAGGCCCTCTGAGGGCAGAAGACGTCACTGAAGGGGGCGTAACATTCGGGAATGTCGATGGAACGTTTCTCTACGGGGCTCTCGATGGATGTGGCACCAAGGGAGAGTTCTGAAGGAGGAAGTGGTGGAACAGGAAGATCAGAGATGCACCCGGAGAAACAGGTTTCGCCCCACTTCAGGATCTCGCCGGTGTTCCAAGAGATGGTGGGATTATGCTGCTCCAACCAGGGGCGCCCTAGAACCACGTCAGCGGTGGAATCCTCCAGAACCAGCAGATGGATATCCTCATGGTGTAGTAATCCGACTTGAAGCTTGAGTGGTCCACCAATCCTGCGGACCTGCTTACGGCTGAGGGGTCTACCAGTTATGGAGTTGATCTGGTAGACCGTCGGAGACGGAGAGGTCTTGAGACGTAGTTGCCGGCAGAGGGCACAGGAGATGAAGTTACCGGCTGACCCTGAGTCGAGGAGCGCGACCACTGCAATGGAAACATCAGCGGCAGTAAGATTGACAACCGTGGAGAGTGGTTTCATCTTCTTGAGAGAAGGGATAATGGCACTCACCATGGGTCGAGGAGGTCGAATGGGGCACGCCGATATTATGTGCCCAGGAGCTCCACAGTACAGACACAAGTGGAGGGTCAGCCGGCGTTGTCGCTCTGAGGGAGTTAAGCGGGAATTCTCTACATCCATGGGGTCGTTGGCTGGTTCTGGGGAGCTGACGGGTTCGGATCGGCAGAGTGATGAGATGGGAAGGAACTGGTCCTGATGTTCTTGGAGACACGCTTGCATGCGAGTGGCGCAGCGAATAGAATGCTGAATGAACTTCTCAAGGCCGATGGTGTCCTCGCATGCAGCGAGTTGCAGCCGCACCCGAGGTTCCAATCCTTGACGGTAGGTGGTAATCAACGCCTGTTCATTCCATCCGCAGACGGCAGCAAGCGTTCTGAACTGCAAAGCATAATCATAGATAGACATAGCACCTTGTTTAAGATTGTAAAGTTTCTCACCAGCAGAGGAGTCTGTCAAGGGTTTACCAAACACTTCTCGGAAATGAGAAATGAAGGCAGAATATGACTGAGTGATAGCACCGTGTTGCGACCAGATGGAGTCTGCCCATTTTAATGCTTTGCCGTTTAACTGTGATATGAGGAACGCTATTTTCGAAGTGTCGTTCGGGTACAGGTGCGGCTGCATCTCCAGGACCAGTTCGCACTGCAGCAGGAATCCGCTGCAGTCCTACGCCGATCCTGAGTAGGGCGCTGGTCTGGCCATGGGACTGGCGTATACAGGTAGTGAAGGAGAACTGACGGTGTGGCTACCGCTGGTGCAGGTGAGGGAGAAGTGACGGGTGATGGTGACGGTGGATTGGTGGTGAGTGTCCTCCGGAGCGCATCCACCAGCGCTGGAAATGGATCTGGTTGGCTCATACTGGGTCTGCGGTGTAGGTCCGGTCTTCTGTTACGGTACACAGGAGTCAGACACAGATGTAAAAGGTAATGGGAGTTTATTGACACCAGTTGAGCATGAAGCAGTAATCAGGTAAGCAGAGATGTATACGTAGATGGATGTATGAGTAGAATGGTGATAGTTACTGTCCTTATCTGTTGCAGGTATGGAAGACTGAGAGAACACGCTGGAGCTGGAGATCGCTGGAGATAGGTTGAGCACTCACACACAGGAGACAGGAGACACAGAAGGAAGGAGACACGCTGGATACAGGTGAGTATAAAGCAGGGAGTCCTTGAGGTTAGCATTTACTGAAGTATCTGTAAACAAGACCGGACGTGGAGTGCTGTGTGTGTGTGCTCTTTGTAGTGCTGCTGATTTGTGCAATGATGAGGTGCAGGTGGCGGTGATTAGTATTCTGGTGATTAAGTGCGTTGTGATTGGTGGACGGTGGAGCCTGACGTGTCTGTGACAAACCATATATGTATGACTGAAAATGCATAGGCTATTTTTCAATTAAAAGAACTTGGATGAATAGTTTGGGCTGCATTTGGTGGTTGAGACTTTTTTTCCTTTTCTTTTTTGGTAATTTTGTTTCAATAAAGAGGTCCAAGGATAAGAATACGCCAAGTTACTTACACGTAAAATGTTTTTCCTCCTGGAACATCAGTGAATGTTTTCATCTGTTGTCAAAGTTGTGTATAAGTCTCTCAGTTGTCCTCAGTGTGAAAAGATGGATCTCAAAATCATACAGAGGTCTCTGTCACCCGCTTATTTAAAATTGAGCACAATTTGAATGAATTTTGAAACCTAAATACAATCAGCAGAAGTCAAAGAATAAAAGTGAAATGAACTACACTGTGGTCGCATGACTTGTGACAACTTCTGACAACTCTTTCAGTCTTTATTTAAACATTTTCACTGAATATTTAGTTAGAATAGAAGAGCAGATAATAATCATAATGAGTCTGTTTTTGTGTTGAATTTTGTCTTCCTGTACAGAAACCATTGGAGATGCATGAGGAGCAGAACAGCGAAGTGTTAATTGAAGCCGTGAACTATTCACTGAGAGAGGGGGACGGGATCAGGTAAAGTCCATGAGCCGAGACAAACTCAGGTTGCCTAAAGCACAAGGGTGTTATATTGTATGTCAGTTTGCTGCCCACTAGGCTATTGGCATCAACTAACCAGCCTCAATTGGATAAATATTAGAACTTCATTGTGTAAGATTTTCGGGGGGAACAGAATATCCCCACCCCCATGATGAGAGATGTTTATGTAATGGCTTAAAAGATGTTGATTCTATTCTGTGTGTGGATGGAACTTAACCAGCATCAGTTTAAAATTACATTTTTTGGTATTTTTACCTTTTATTGAGATAGGACAGTATGTAGACAGGAAGCAAAGTGGGAGAGAGAGAGAGGGGGATGAGATCAGGAAAAGTCCACGAGCCAGGATATTACAGCCTCATTATGTAAGATCCATGATGGGACAGAATCTGACAGCAAAAATCCAGCTATCAGAATCTGTTCTCCCACCCCCATGATGAGAAATGTTGGATATAGTGGTTTAAAAGATGCTGATTCTATTCTGTGTGTAGGTGGAGCTTAAGCAGCATCAGTTTAAAGATTTATTTTTCCTTTTATTGTGATAGGACAGTATGTAGAGAGGAGCAAAGTGGAACAGAGAGAAGGGGATGGAATCAGGAAAAGTCCAAGAGCCGGGACTTGAACTTTGGTTGCCCAAAGCATAAAAGTTACTGAAGATGAGCATACTACCCACTAGGCTATTGCCATGAATCAACTAACCTCGGATAGCCGGGGCTTGAACTTGGGTTGCCAAAGCATAGGTGAGCATGCTACCCACTAGGCTATTGGCATGAACTTACTAGCCTTAGTTTGGTTAGAACCTTATTGTGTAAAATCCATGGGGGGAACAGAATCCAATGGCAAAAATTTTCATTTGATCCAATGCATCCATTTGAGGCATTGGAAGACAAAGTCTTCATGGTTAACTCTGTTCTCTCATCTGGCCTGGATTTATATGCCCCTTTGAAATCACGAGTCCGTTTCCTTTGGACGTTCCTCTCCCTGGTATAATGATAATCTGTGAGCAATGAAGACTTCATGTCGTACAATGGAGTGTAGGTGGCGTATGTCTGGTCTGACTGTCCATCAACAGGCCTGGAAAGACCACTTACTTGAATATAAGACAAAAATTGCAGCAGCAAGATCTGCTTATTTTGCACAGATTGTTGATAACAATCAGAATAACCCGAGACAATTGTTTAATTCAATCAACAAACTACTTAAATGTAACAATTCTTTGACTGGTTCTGCCTCAACTCACCTTTGTAATAAGTTTCTTGATTTCTTTAGCTCTAAGATTGATCACACTCGTAAATGTATTATTTCTTCTCTTCCTTTGTCTGTTTCTCCTTTATCTGCTTCAGAATATTTTGGTATCCATCTCTCAAACTTCTCCACAATGGACTTGAATTCTCTTTGCAATGAGGTTTCAAAAATGAAAGCTGCCACTTCCCCGTGTAGAAGGCAACATTCTCAAACTAAACTAAAAGTTCTCAAAAGGTGATGAAAATTCTGAACCTTTACAGAACATTCGGGACGTTCCTAAAACGTCCTCTTTTGGTAATGAAAGTGCTGCAGTTTAAGGTTCCTTATATGACTTTAGGGGGACGTTCCATTTTGGTTATTTTATGGTCAAAAAAGAACGTTACAAAGAGGACATTTGGAACATTAACAGAACGTTCCCACATGGTCCTCTGTTGGTCATTTAATAACGTTCCTGATATGAGTTTAGGGGAACGTTCTATTTTGGTTATTTTGTGGTCGCTAACAGCGAAGGAACAAAACTGGCCATCGTTTGAAAGCTCATGACAGAATAAAGCCGACTGCCACTCAGATCGTGTAACTGAACAAAACCGACAGCCTTTGTCCCCGAAATCTCATAAGAGAGCGAAGGAACAAAACCGGCTGTCTTTTGAAAGCTCATGACAGCAAAAATCTGACCGCCACTGAGATCTTGTAACTGAGCAAAAACAACGGCCTTTGTCTTCGAAATCTCGTAAGAGAGCGAAGGAACAAAGCAGCTGTACTTTTGAAAGCTCATGACTAAACACAGCCCACCACCACTGAGATCGCATAACCTAACAAAACCAGCCATCAGTGAAATCTTGTGACTGAACAAAACTGACTGCCTTTATCTCCGAAATCTCGTAAGAGAGCCAAGGAACAAAAACAGCCATACTTTTGAAAGCTTATGACTGAACACAGCCCACCACCACCGAGACTGCGTGACTTAACAAAACCGGCCATCAGTGAAATCTCATGACGGAACAAAATTGACTTCTTCGAAATCTCGTAAGAAAGCGAAGAAACAAAACATCATTTGAAAGCTCATGACAGAATAAAGCCGACTGCCACTCAGATCGTGCAACTGAACAAAACCGACAGCCTTTGACCACGAAATCTCATAAGAGAGAGAAGGAACAAAACCAGCTGTCTTTTGAAAGCTCATGACAGCACAAATCTTGCCGCCACTGAGATCTCGTAACCGAATAAAACCGATGGCCTTTGTCTTTGAAATCTCGTAAGAGAGCCAAGGAACAAAAGCAGCTGTACTTTTGAAATCTCGTGACTGAACACAGCCCACCATCACTGAGATCGCATAACCTAACAAAACCGGCCATCAGTGAAATCTCGTAACCGAACAAAACCGACCGATTTTTTCTCCGAAATCTCTTAAGAGAGCGAAGGAACAAAAGCGGTCGTCTTTTGAAAGCTCATGACTGAACACAGCCCACCACCACTGAAATCTCGTGACGGAACAAAACCGACGGCCTTTGTCTTGGAAATCTCGTGAAAGAGCCAAGTAACAAAAGCAGCCGTACTTTTGAAAGCTCATGACTGAACACAGCTCACCACCACTGAGATTGCGTGACCTAACAAAACCGGCCATCAGTGATATCTCATGACGGAACAAAACCGACCGCTTTTGTCTTGGAAATCTCGTAAGAGAGTGAAGAAACAAAACCGGGGTTCTTTTGAAAGCTCATAACAGCACATATCTGACCGCCACTGAGATCTCATAACCGAACAAAACCGACTCGTGAGAGAGCCAAGGAACAAAAGCAGCCATACTTTTGAAAGCTTATGACTGAACAAAGCCAACCGCCACTGAGATTGTGTGACTGAACAAAACTGACGGCCTTTGTCTTCGATATCTCGTAAGAGAGTGAAGGAACAAAAGCAGACATCTTTTGAAAGCTCAAGACAGAACAAAATCCCACCGCCACTGAGATCTCGTAACCAAACAAAACCGACGGCCTTTGTCTTTGAAATCTCGTAAGAGAGTGAAGAAACAAAACCGGGGTTCTTTTGAAAGCTCATAACAGCACATATCTGACCGCCACTGAGATCTCATAACCGAACAAAACCGACGGCCTTTGTCTTCGAAATCTCGTAAGAGAGCGAAGGAACAAAAGCAGCCGTACTTTTGAAAGCTCATGACTGAACACAGCTCACCACCACTAAGATTGCGTGACTTAACAAAACCGGCCATCAGGGAAATCTTGTGACTGAACAAAACTGACGGCCTTTGTCTTCAAAATCTCGTAAGAGAGCGAAGGAACAAAAGCGGCCATCTTTTGAAAGTTCATGACTGATCAAAGCCCACTGCCACTGAGATCGCATAACCAAACAAAACCAGCCATAATTAAAATCTTGTGACGGAACAAAACTGACTGCCTTTATATTCGAAATCTCGTGAGACAGCAAAGGAACAAAACCGTCCATCGTTTGAAAGCTCATGACAGAACAAAGCTGAGCGCCACTGAGATATCGTAACCGAACAAAACCGGCAGGAAGCAAAATTGGTGAGAGAAGGCAGATGGGATCCAGAAAATTCCACAAGCCTTGGATTCTTTGTACGCAACTGCACTAGAGGTCAGCGCACTGTCCACAAAGCCATTGGGAAGTGTGAGACTGAGCCAATTTGATAAATATTAGTAAGTTATGGGGAGGGGAAATAGAATTCGATGGCAAAAATTCAACTGTCGACGGCAAATATACAGCTGCAGCAAAATTGGTGAGAGAAGGCATCCAGAAAATTCTACAAGCCTGGACTCGGATTCCTTGTTTGCAAGTGCACCAGAATAAATGTTTTTAGAATCTAATGGGGGTTGATGAACAGAATTCAATGGCAAATATACAGCTGTCAAAGTCCGTTCCCCTATACATATACATCTATATATTTAAAGATTTCAGCCTATATGCAGCCATGAGTACTACAGCCAAATAGTGGTTATTGATAGTTTTGCTATTTTATACAAACATGTCACTAGATATCACCAAAGTATGGCAATTTTTAAGGTTTTGGCTATCTGAACTTACTGAATTGAAAATTTAAAAAATATTTAATATAACATAAAAACAAGCATATTTTACATAAAAAATATGGTACTTTTAGAGATAAATAATTTTTTTTAAAAATCACAAAATAAATGCATAAATTGATAGTTTTTGTTTTATCGAAGATAGTGATATGACATTTGTTTTAAAAAATGTTGGGATCACACCTGAGTTTCACAATTAATTATTATTACACTTGCCTTAATAAAATGTTTTCTCTTACCTTCTGGTTTTGGACAGCCTCATCAACAGAGCAGAAATCTGAAATTTTATATTTTCTTGATGTTTGATAAACTGAATACAGGTTGTACTCCAAGGCTTTCAGTGTCTGATTGTGCAGATGTGAATATTTCTAGTAGAAATGTATTTCACTGCTGGTCTACTGTACATTTAGTCCAATGATGCTCCAGTATGTTCACACATACAGATGGCATGAAAAAACAGTTCTATCAGTTTCGGTTTCACTTTATTGATAGATTTCTTTCTTTATTTGAAATGAAATGGAATGGCGGCGCGTCCACACGCAGCGGCTTCTCTCTGTCCCGACAGAACGGTGTTTTCGTGTTTTTTGTCTTGTGAGTCGCAGTGTTTTTGTACGTCGTCATCGCGTCTACCTGTCTTTAAGCGCGCATACAGTCGTGAGTTTCTGCTGGATGTCGGCAGAACCGCATTTCAAGAGTTAAACTCCGCGCACGCGGAACAGCTGCGAGATCTCGGACTGCTCCGGAGGCCTACATCGTCACCGACCCCCACTGCTGCATCTCGCCCACAGCGGAGGCGCCGCAAGCGGTGTGAGAGGAAGCAGAAGAGGGGTAAGCGCGGAGGTATCCTGGCAAGGCTAACGGCTAACCCACACAAGCCATCTATCCCCACCATCGTACTGGCTAACGTACGCTCTTTGGACAATAAACTGGACTACATCCGATTACTACGTTCAACTCAAAGGACTGTAAGAGACTGTTGTGTTTTTGTGTT
>RJVU01032893.1:125345-149061 GCA_003731715.1 Anabarilius grahami
ACCTAGAGCCTAGGGTGGATCTTTGTGCTCCTAGAAACGGCCACGAGACTTACGCCGTGTGTCCTAGAGGTTGCTAGGCCTGCGGGCCGCCTTTTTGAGCTTTGTACTTCCCTTTCAGGGTTGTGTTTATCATAGTGCTTAGCTCCCTAAGCTGATCAGGGTGGTAGGCCTTAATCAGGCCTCCTCCTAAGATTCAGCCCCAGGCTGGTTTGTGCTCCTCTTTATCAGGGTTCTCTAGCGCACAGCCTCCTCAGTGCGTTAATTAAGCACTGGGTAGATCCTAGGATGAGTGGATTATCTCCCCTCGATATGAGGGTTCATAGCACTCAGCTGAGTTCTGCTCTCCAGGATGCCCGTCTCTACGCGTGGGTTTGAGTTGGTTTCTGCCTCATTGCAGTCACTCTTACTTACTATCTTCTTGAAGAATGCGTTTTAGAGGCTCTGTATTCAGACAGGGTTGGCCTGAACTAAGTCTGTTCCTTAACAAGACCAGGTCGGCCTCCCTGGTGGCATTAGGGGTGACTTCGTTCCCCTCTAAGTGACTGGCCGAGGTTCCCTTTGGTTCCTTGGCCACATTCCCTTAAAGGGACCACTTTCTCTTCAGAAAAGCTGGTTCCAGATGCCTTAGCAGCTTCTGTAGGCCCTCTGAGGAAGGCCTTCTTGAAGTTCAGCTTGGGCTGTTGGCCAAAGGGAATGCTGTCACTGACAGCCTGGTGTGACCCGAGGGGGAGTTGCCAAGCAGTTCGCGAACTGCTTTTGGGCCTTTGTCTCAAGCCATTTTCTTGGCAGGCACTCTCCTCAAGCATGGCGGCGTGGGTATATCGTTCCCCAATGCGTTTACTGCAAACGCAGAGTGGAGTTCCCTTCGAAAGGGAACGTCTCAGGTTACGTATGTAACCATAGTTCCCTGAGAACAGGGAACGAGACTCTGCGTTTCCTTGCCATGCTTCGGGTTGCCTGCCTGCAGAACAGTCCCTCAAGACGATAGATGCTGGCTGTCTCTCCAGGCGCTCCTTTATACTTCCGGGTCGCGCCGTATGACGTCATAGGCTGTCGCCGGCCAATAGGAATTGGAGTTTTTGGATAGTGCTTTCAGACACCTGGGTCACGTGGCGTTCCCCAATGCGTTTACTGCAAACGCAGAGTCTCGTTCCCTGTTCTCAGGGAACTATGGTTACATACGTAACCTGAGACGATTTCAGCCTATATGCAGCCATGAGTACTACAGCCAAATAGTGGTTATTGATAGTTTTGCTATTTTATACAAACATATGTCACTAGATATCACCAAAGTATGGCAATTTTTAAGGTTTTGGCTGTCTGAACTTACTGAATTGAAAATTTTAAAAATATTTAATATAACATAAAAACAAGCATATTTTACATTAAAAATATGGTACTTTTAGAGATAATTTTTTTTAAAAATCACAAAATAAATGCATAAATTGATAGTTTTTGTTTTATCGAAGATAGTGATATGACATTTGTTTTAAAAAATGTTGGGATCACACCTGAGTTTCACAATTAATTATTATTACACTTGCCTTAATAAAATGTTTTCTCTTACCTTCTGGTTTTGCAAAGCCTCATCAACAGAGCAGAAATCTGAAATTTTATATTTTCTTGATGTTTGATAAACTGAATACAGGTTGTACTCCAAGGCTTTCAGTGTCTGATTGTGCAGATGTGAATATTTCTAGTAGAAATGTATTTCACTGCTGGTCTACTGTACATTTAGTCCAATGATGCTCCAGTATGTTCACACATACAGATGGCATGAAAAAACTGTTCTATCAGTTTCGGTTTCACTTTATTGATAGATTTCTTTCTTTATTTGAAGAAATGTGTTCAAATTTGTTTTAACATGGGCCTTTGTTCCTGCCAAGATCTTTGTTCTCACTTATCTCACACAACCACCTGAAAGGATTTTTCTTTCCATTGTCACCTTTGACTTTTGCATTTTATTATGCATTTTAAAAAGCAATGTACAGACAGAAATTAAAATATAATTCAGCATATTCAGCAGTAGAACTGCTGAATGAAACATTTTCACATTTGAGGCTGTCTCCCTGGAGTAAGCTGACATGTGGTTAGTGATATGCACAATGAAGAAAAGGATTTTTCTTATTGCATGGCTCACCGCTAATCCATAAGACCACAACTTCTCCCAACAAGTGATTTCCAACTTTCCGTTTGCTTTATTACAGGGCAAACACTTATTTACATTTAAAGGATTATTCCAAATTCAATAAGTTAAACTACATGTGGCATAATGTTGATTACCACAAAAATGTAATTTTCTTAAAAAAAAAAAAGTTTTACAGTGAATCACTAACAATGGAAGTGAATGGGGCAAATCTGTCAATGTTAAAATCAACACTGTATCATTAGCATTATCATAAGTAAGGCATTTAGCAGACACTCTTACTTAGAGCGACTTCAAAGCAAGTGCTTTAGCTTAACATGTGAGACTGCCCAACAGATGGTAGGCATTTTGTAGAGTTGCTTTAAAAATACTTATTTACAAATAGTTTTGAAAGGTGTCAAAAACATCAAGAAAGGATAGTGAATTTATCTACAATAAGACTCAACTTTTTTTTTTACAAACTCATAATACAGTTATTGAACCATAACAAAGACACAGTGTCTTTATTCAATCACAGTTTATCTACTACAGTGAGGTTTTGTCTGTTTACTCATGTCTGTCCCTCAGTCAGACCCTCCCAACCCAGTCCCTGGAGACAGGAAATAATCCATGTTATGCAGATGAATGCCCTCCTGCTCAACAGGAAGGAAGTGTTGCTGGCTGAGCTTGGGAGGCAACATCAGTGATTTTCCCTCCTCTGGAAGCTGTTCAGAGGCAGCAGGAGCAGGAAGAGGGTGAGAGGAATGAAGGAGGGATGTAAAGGGCAAAGTCTGTTTTCCTATTCTAGACATAAAATGCAGCCTATTCCTGAGAAGACACAAGAACAGAATGAAAACCGGGTAAAGATGAGAGATTTGAATGGAGAAAGAAACAGACTTTAATGGAACAACTTTGACTTTTTAAGAGACATTTTCAGAGCTAAGAAATTGCTTAATTGATATTAAATGATGGATGAGAGAGGAAAGAGTTTTACCTGAAGAAAAAGACTATGAGCATGGTGAGGGCTACAAGAAAACACAGCCCAAAAACACACGAAACAATCAGCCACACTGTAGCATATCCAATATCATCAGCTCTAACTATTACTACTGATCCTGGGAGATGGAAAGAGTGAGTCAGGACAGAGGTGAAATGTCACATAAGGCTGAAACATTTGGAAATTACAGCACATTGTTAAACTTCAAACATGTTATGGTGAACATTTCCTGTTTTGACTTTCCAGTAAGGTACCACATTAATTTCCTTTCTTGTTTCATTATAGAGTTAACAGATGTGTGAGTAACAGTACCTTAAGGAGAACAATTAGATGTTACCCTTGTTTTCTTGCTCAGACTCACCTACACCAGGGTCTTCTCCAGATCCTCCAGAACCTTCAGAACCTTCAGGAAACATCTCAAAGGGTTCCTGAAAGGCGGAAGAGATAATAAAGACAAGGTTTAAAAATGGTAATGTGAATGTATGAGGATACAACGCAAGTGCGTGTACTGTACATGTAACCCCTCAGGTCCTACTCGCCCCACTCTGTGCGGGCCTCGAACCCGGGTCTCCGACATGGGAGGTGGGCATGCTAACAAGCCAGCTGAAGATTGCAGCCTCTAGCAAACCTCATGAGGCAAGGGGAGTGTGGTTTATCTGCACAGCTGTTACTAACTGGCCTCCACTACACTCACCCCCCTAAACCCCATCTGGGTCATGGCACCAATGTAACCCCTCAGGTCCTACTCCCCCCGCTCTGTAGGGGCCTTGAACCTGGGTCACCGGTGTGGGAGGCAGGCGCGCTAACAAGGATGCTAAAGACTGCAGCCTCTAGCGTCAGTTGTCTTGAGGCCAGAGGAGTGAGGTTTATCTGCACAGCTCTTACTAGCTGGTCTCCGTTATGTACAGAATGTCAGTAGCTAATACGTTAGTCCAAAGCAGGCCAACAGAGGCTGGCGGAGTCAGGAGACGGTCAACACCACTGCTCATTTCCCATGTTATTATGTCAGACTACCAGCTAACCTCAACATTTAAGACATTTTAAACAATTTTCAGCACAAAACTCACTTTCAGAGACCAGCAACTGTTTGAAATAACTTCTGATCACCGCATGAGGCAGAAATATATTTATACACGATGCTAAAGACTACTTATACTAATCATTGCAATAATAAATACACACATTTATGGAAAATACCAGAAACAGCATTAGGAATGTAGACTACTCATATATGATTATAATCGTGTATTTATTTGGTTTAATGTTTTATCTGTCTCTTCCCTTTGCCTTTGTTGATACCGGACTAATGCATCCGCATATCTGTCACACTCTCTGGTTAACTCGTATAACTCATAACTCCTGTTTTCTTCTCATGAGCTCCCTCTGTTGCTCTGGATGAAAGGATAACAGTATAGAGAGATGGAGAGACTGCTTAAACCTCCTCTGATTGTAATCATTGTATAAATTAATAGAAATGCTCCGAAATGTGACGTAAACCTATGATATTTTAAATGTGTAAATTATTCATGTATCATTATAAATACCTTGGATTTAAAAGCCCTAATGGAGTTGTTTTGTGCATTCTTGTGATTGTAAATAAATGGAAGCAGCAGGTGTAACCGAATAGGTATGTGTTCTCTTTTTATGTGAAATGGTAAAACAGTTTGATTCAGCATGATTGATGTGCACTCCTGACAAAAATTAATAAATTACTGTTACTGTAAACATTTTTTATTGTAAAATACTGGTCAACTACTGATGTTGGAATCTTAAGTCTTTAAGTAAAGACCAAATGTTTGCTTCTGTCATGCTCATTTTACGGTCTAGCTAGTTTTCAGTCAGCTGGTGAAATGGTGAGGTCGTGTGAAGTTGTTCTGTGGAAGCATGTTAAGGGCGGGTTTTAGGGAAGTGCTGCTGGGCTACTGGCGCTTGAGGTCCGAGGCTATTGGCCCAGCACGGCACGTTATCAGCCCTGGCTCGCACTGGCCCGACAGTGGAAAAGCGGCTACTGTGTTTGTGTGTGGTACTGTGTTGAATCAACTCACCAAGGTAATGTTCTCAGAGGAAGCAGTCGTCTCAGGAGCTACAAAGAAACACAATCAAACATTCAAATGTACAAATGTGTTTTTAAGGGTAAAAATAAATAGTTGTTGTAACCTTAAATCTGTTGTTTTGCCCCTCCTTCAGCAAAACATTATAAGATATTAAGACTTATTTTTAGAAAATTATTGATTAAAATGTTGAAAATAAAATACAGTCTCATCAATTAATTTCTTTAAGCAATTTCACTGTATTTTCCTTGCATATTTTACACTAGAAAATAAGACAATGATAATGTGTACATATATGGATTATGGTATAGAGACTATTTTTTCTTAATGTGATGTGAAAGACTTCAACGAAATGGGTCTTCAACTTAATGGATGGATTTCAATTTTGAAAGCTGTCAGTTAAAGCTGTCATTTGCAATTTAGAACGTTTGTTGCAAAGTCCTTTTTGAGAGCTTGCCCAATTGATTGAAAGCTCAATGTCCAATAGACAACCAGATCAACAGTTTAAATGACTCCTAGTCTCCCAGTGAAGCACACCATCTGGATGGGACCCAAAACAATGTGTTTAGAGCCTTCTGTCTGATGAACACTGATCTTTGCTCTATTAAAATCAATAGTACAGGTTTGTGCCAAAGACTCCCACTAAGGCATGGATTCAATAAGACTTGATTAAAATGGATCACTTGAGCAGTTTTGTATGCTATTTTTACACACACATATAACAAAACTGATATAATTTGTATATAGTTGTATGTATATAGATGTATATTATATACACACACATATACCAAAATTGATAGAATTTGTATATAGTTGTATACATATCTTATATTCACAGTTTACACACACACACACACACACACACGTTCGTTTTTGTGAATTGTGGGGACATTCCATAGGCGTAATGGTTTTTATACTGTAGAACTGTATTTTCTATGGCCCTACACTACCCCTACCCCTAAACCTAACCATCACATGAAACTGCACACTTTTACTTTCTCACAAAAACTCATTCTGTATGATTTATACGCCTTTTGAAAAGTGGGGACATGGGGTATGTCCTCATAAGTCACCCTCTCCTTGTAATACCTATGTAATACCCATGTCATTATAGACATTTGTGTCCTGATATGTCACAAAAACGCACGCACACACACACACACATACACACACACACATTATTTGGGACATTTTTGATTAAATGTTACTGATTGCAGTGTTTTCTTTTCAGTATTAAAAATTACTATGTATTTTGTTACCTGACCAAGTGACTGCCAAGAAAGTATCAGTCCAGTTACTCCAGACGCCATCAAACTCATCCTTGGCCCGAAGCTGCACTTCATACTGAGTGTGAGGCAGAGCATCATAAATTGTCCAGGTCTGATGTCTCTCTACCTTGTCATATATCAACCCTGACTGGTACTAAATACAAATACAAGCACTCATAAATATAGACACAGACTCTACACAATGTAAGCCACTGTGTCATTTCATCCAAAAGATCTATGCATATGTATATACAAGCCCTCCAACTTTACCTTCTCGGCGAGTTGTGGTCGGTATCTCAGCTCGAAATGCAGGACATAGTAGCCATGCTTCCAGGAACTGGGATAAGACCAGGATACATTAAGGATATGCTTCTGGCCCTCAACTGGTCTCACCGACACATTCCTTGGGGGGTCTGGCTTAACTACAGAGAGAAAAAAGAGATTTTCATTTCACAGACAAATTGGTAGTATGCTTTTAAAAGTAACTAATCGACATCCTACAGGACAAAAAAACATGCAAGCGCTCACTGATGTCGTGTAGCTTGAAGCTGAGTTCAGAGCTTATGGCACTGCCTGCTGTGTTAGACACACACAGTTTTGCCACATGGAGAGCTTTGTCACCCTCCTCCACAGGGAAAGCACACCAACAGCGGGACCGGGAAAATGAACAAGGCACACGAGTGATGTTACCAAACGATCTTTGGAGGGACAGAGAGAGGGAGGAAAAGAAGTGCACAAAAGAGATCAGATTATGCTGTTTAATGTGGTTTAATAATTGAAATGATGTACATACATTCCAAATCCGTATGCTGATGTTTCAAATGTTTATTATAACAATTTTATTATATATAAATATTTAATATATCACATGTAACAGTTATGTTTAGTTTCATTGTGTTTTGGTCTTTTGTTCAGGTTTCCTGCCATTTGTATGTTGACCTAGGTTGTGTTTGAAATCACCCCCTATACCCTCATTCACTAATCCTTATATTACACCACTAATATTGTCATGATCACCAGTTGATCATGTGAAGTCCGGGAAGTGTATTATGGGAAATGGAGTTCACGGGTGTGGTGAGGAACAGTCCGGGTTGGAGTGCCCTCTGGTGGCTAACTAGGGCACTCCAACTGGTGATCATGACAAATATAGTCCACTTGAGGGAGTGAATGAAAACAAGTGAGCGAATTTGGACACTGAGTGCGCCGAAAGGGCTGCCACTTTCGCATAGTTTGTGCTTGCTGTTTAATAATCTTTTGAAACTTAGTAACTAGCAAACTAGCATGTATAAACCTTAATTAAACAATCTAATAATAAATTAAAAATAAATTTATACCTGAATAATATTACGCTGTAGCTACATTGAACCAGCAGTTCGGAAAATGGATGGATAGATGATTCAGCCGCAGGTGTCATCTTCAGGTCAGATTTACATTTACATTTACATTTATGCATTTGGCAGACGCTTTTATCCAAAGCGACTTACATTGCATTATTCTATACATTTGTATCGGAGTATGTGCAATCCCTGGGATCGAACCCATGACCTTGGCATTGCTAGTGCCATGCTCTAACCACTGAGCTACAGGAAAGCAGATGCGGGAATTCAATCAGCGCACAACTGTCACAGTGCATTATGGGTATTCTCTAGCCATTGAGTGTACATCAGTTGTACACTCATTGTTGCAGGGCATTATGGGATTAAATGAGTGCATCCGATAAAATCCACTGGTTTCGGACACCACTACAAATGGCCGTCCCCTCAAATAGTGCCCTATTTAAGGGTATAAGGGGCGATTTCAGACATAGCCCTAGTTTCCTAGTGTGTGCCAGTTAGTTACTAATTTAGTTTACCTGTTGTTCATTTAGCTTCCTTGTTTACCCCTGTGTATTTAAACCCTAAGTTCTGTCTGTTCTTTGTTCCGTGTTATCTGTATGTAGTTATTTCATGGTTATTTGCTAATTTTATTAAAAGGGTTAGTTCACCCAAAAATTAAAATTCTGTCATTTATTACTGAAGGGGTGGATTCTGGAATCCACTGCCGCTTCAATATACATCTTTTAAGTTATTAATCAACATTTATCTTTCTATTAAATTATTTGAATGACTTCTTTAACGTATGTTAAAGCATTTATTTTAATTTGCAAACACTAAAAAAATATTTTGAATATTGTCTGTACCTCTCACTGAGAGAAAAGAACATGTTATCATTATGTTTTGGGAAAGTTTCCTGCTCAAAGCAGAGCTCAGATCAACTTCAACCTTGAAGAAGCTATAAAACGTGTATCTGTGTATGTGCGCTAAGTGTTCTGTGCAGGTCCTTTGTACTGGTGGACAACTGGCACTCTGCTTGAGACCAGCAGACGCCATGCCATGACCCCAAAAGGACATCCAGTACCTAAATCCAGAGTCCCCTCGTCAGCATCGTGACGAATGGAGATATGCTTCTGACTATCTGTCCACGTGTGGAAGATTACCAAATTTGTCTATTTTTCTTAGCCAATCAGAATCATTCAACCTGAAGTAATGACGTAGTTAGTAGACTCTTGTTAGAGTATAATTATTGTGTAAATGTGAATGTATGCAGAGGCTGGCTTCTGCTGATGAAACTGCAAACTATTCTTCAGTAAAAGGTTCTTCAATTTATTATTTTTTTAAAATCTGACTCCAGGTCTTTATTCAACATATCTGGTCTTTTGGGTCTTTAACTGTAAAATTCCCCTACATTACTTACCCTCATGTCATTCCACACCTGTAAGACCTTCGTTAATCTTCGGAACACAACTTAAAATATTTTTGTTGAAATCCGATGGCTCAGTGAGGTCTGCATAGGGAGCAATGACATTTCCTCTCTCAAGATCCATAAAGGTACTAAAAACATATTTAAATCAGTTAATGTGAGTACAGTGGCTCAATATTAATATTATAAAGCGACAAGAATATTTTTGGTGCGCCAAAAAAAAACAAAATAACGACTTATATTGTGATGGCCGATTTCAAAACACTGCTTCAGGAAGCTTCGGAGCATTATGAATCAGCGTGTCGAATCAGCGGTTCTGAGCGCCAAAGTCACGTGATATCAGCAGTTTGGCGGTTTGACACGCGATCCGAATCATGATTCATAACGCTGATTCATTGTGCTCCGAAGCTTCCTGAAGCAGTGTTTTGAAATCACCCATCACTATATAAGTCGTTTTTTTTATTTTTTTGGCGCACCAAAAATATTCTCGTCACTTTATAATATTAATATTGAGCCACTGTACTCACATTAACTGATTTAAATATGTTTTTAGTACATTAATGGATCTTGAGAGAGGAAATCTCATTGCTGGCTATGGAGGCCTCACTGAGCCATCGGATTTCAACAAAAATACCTTAATTTGTGTTCCGAAGATTAACGAAGGTCTTATGGGTGTGGAACGACATGAGGGTAAGTAATAAATGACAGAATTTACATTTTTGGGTGAACTAACCATTTAAAGACTTTGAATCAATACTTCCTTCTGTGTTTTGACTAAAACACTGCAGAAACCAGTCATCACACAAAACTGAATATGATTAAAAATACAAGCATAAGATTTTGGAATGGCATGATAGGTCACTTATTCCTAAAGTGCTGATTGCCGCTAAATAAATTCAGTCTGCCTTTGTACATTTACCAAGCTCATGCTCACCCTCTATTAAGAAGTAGGTAACACAGCGGCCGTGGGGTTATCGGATGTTTGGATGTCCAATCACAGCGGACCTTACTAGTGTGAAACTTCCTGTAGCAATAGACTTTGCGTCTCTCTGGAGGCACTGTGAAAATAACACAAGAATGTGAATTTCTTCTGCGTACTCTATATTTGTAAATCATTTATCAATATGCTTGCGAAAGAAAGTCCTCACCCCCTACTCTGATTTTGAATGTGGAAATTAGTCTCTCTCCTCTGTAGCAGCTGTAATTCCCAGCATCTGCCCAGCTGAGATGTGGACGTCTTAAAATCCCCCCCCTTTCCACACCAACATGCACTTGTCGTCCATTGAGAGTCCAGCGTGTTCGCTTTTTGATACCTCGTGTCACCCTGGAGCCTTCCTCTTCATAATCATAGTCCTCATAATCATCTTGATCAGGATCTGTCCCCGTGGTGATACCGAAGGCCTCTTCTTCATCTCCAGCAGTTTGACTGACAGCACGCAAAACTCTAGAAGTGCTTTGTTCCTTTCTTATGATTACAGGGGGTTTCATAGTGACCGTCGTGTCCCCTTTAGTTTTGCTATACATACCAGTCTTTTGGTATGTTCCACTTGTAGCATCTCCCTTCATACTGGTTATTTGTGTAGCATTAGCATAAACTCTTTTGGATGTCCAGCTGACAGTGATGTCTTCTCTCTGCTTGTTTCTGTATTTTTTATTCATGACACTGGCCGAAGCCAACGGCACATCGTCCACAGTGACATGGCCTCTGCAGCGAAGCACAACATTGCTTCCTAATTTCAAGACCAAAACTCCAGGAAGGGGCTCTAAAGAAGATTTAAAACAAGAAAATACAGCAGTTAATCACATTAATAATCCTTCCAGATTATTCTGTGCACAGCTGGGCTTTATCATACACATTATTTATACATAGGTGAGCATATACAGTACATTATACCCACAGTTCATTGCGTTGGTTAAATATGGAACACAATTATGCAACAAAGAGATACTTTTGCTTTCACTTCCTTTAAAATCCCCCCACATACTTCTTAACAATCACTCTTTCATTGCATCAGTGGACAAGATGCAAAGGAAATACAACACCAGAATGCTTAAAAAAGGACTGAAGGTGATTACTATATGTATTGTAAAAGAAATTTAGAAAGAAAATAAATGATCAATCTTTTTTTTATCTCCACGTTCATGGCACTTTTAAACAATAAATAATTGCTCAAAGCCTATAAAATCTATACTATGTCCATACTATCCCACATTTTATATGTGTCATACACACTTGCTAATGCATTACCAGAGAAATACCCCTTTAAATGCCCACTGACGCCTATTATTATTATTAATTAGTTAATTAACTATGGGCACTATTGGCTCTCACTGTATAAAATAAACTCTAACTTGTTTTTTTTACTTGTCCACTAACAATGTCCAATAGTGGACATACACAACATTTCCTTTTTTTTTGTCCTGAAAGTCATGGTCATTTCCACCACATCTTTGTTTAAAATGATATATTATATATTGCATTTAAGATCATTTTGTGGTGGATATTACATTTTTTACATGTTTAGAATGAAAAAGCAGACACTTTTGTTTTGCCAAGTCTAAAATCAAACGTGTATGATGTATCTGAAATGCAGTTAAATAATATTTTAACAATTTTTGCATGATCTGACATTATAACTTGATTGTAATTGATGCACAATAATAATACAAATTCTCTCCAGAAGTGAAATGTCCGTTATGTAAATCATTTCAGATACAGATATAATTTATAAAAAATAAAATATAAATATAAATCATTTGCACAAAATAAATGTTTATTTTACTCTGTTCAGATTATTAAAAAAATAAAACGTGATTGTCCAATTTTTTTTATGATGGTTTTTCAAATTTTAAGATTGAAAATAGAAAACAAATAAATTTTGAAGGCATGATAAAAAGTTTCAAAGACAGTTTGAATGTGACTTTCAGAAAAAAAAGAAAATGTGAATTTACCCGTTTCGATTAAAATAATGTAGCTAATAAAACTAACCCGTCTGGAACATAAAAGTGCTTGTAGCTGAAGAAACAAATTCTTGCTTTGCTCCCAGTGGGCTTAATGGATTTGTTTATTTACAGCTCACAATAAACTGTTTAAAAGTGCCGTGATGAAATAGGATCAATATTTGAAGACTTCAGATGCAAAAGCCTCCAAGTGCCATCTGAAATTTTCTTATAAAATGAGCATTTTTATCAAGCTTGTATCTTTATGTTCAGTTATTTCACTTTAATGGCAATGAAAATGACCTATTAATTGCCATTAAAGTGAAATTACTGAACCTAAACATACAAGCTCGATTAAAATGCTAATTTTGAAGAAAATTTCAGACGGCACTTAGAGGCTTTTGCATCTGAAGTCTTCATTTAGACTATTACAGTTCTCAGTGAATGTCTATTAATTTTAGCTTCTTTACCACAAACGCTCATCATTAATCATTAACCACTATGTCAGAAGTGAATCACTCTCACTACAACCTAACAAGACCATGAAAGAGTTCATTCAGGTTTTCAAAGTCAAAATATTGCCTATTGTAAGACGACGTAAATTATAACTGATTTGGGTGAATTACAAAAACTCGAGTTTCAACCAAAATAAATGAAATGATTAATTACCTTGTCGAGGACACAGCTCTTCTTCTTGGGCAGATTGAACTTTAATCGCGGAGAATACACCGAAGAGAAACATGAGTGTAGATCGGGTCCACATTATTATAGTTTTCACTTCCAAAAAATAATCAGCCAACAAAATATGCAATATGGGTAAAACGGGTCATAATGTCAACCCGTTCAGCAAGTTTAACGAGATGATCTTACATTTTCCTCACATCAATATTTTAAAAGAGAAAAACTGTTACGTTCTTATTTGAAGCATTGTACAGATCTGGGATAAGCCCTTCGTTTGACAAAAAATATTTTCAGTTGCTTTAGGATAAGATTGCGACCTGGAGCTCGTTTGTTTGTGAGAGAACCAAAAGACTCCTGCCCCTTCCTCTCCTCCCGCACATTAGACTATATCTACAACTAACAAATCCGCTATTGCGACACTGCGACCCACAAAGACAAACAAGTTCCTATTTGACAAGGCAAATAACGAGAAAATAATTATTTCTGTTTGCGGTCAGGTCTATAGCTACTACAGAGAAGTAGATGACCCAAGAAATACTATGTCGCTGAGGGTCACCAGAATATCAAGTCGAAATACATCTGAGGTGCTGCTGGAAACGTTCATTCTTTTGAAGTTAGCAATTACATTAGCCTATTAGTTCCCACAAAAAAAATGAATAGTTTCATTTTGAATTTCTGTCATCCGTAGAACACAAAAGGAGAAATTCAAGCTTTAAAAGCTTAATAAAATCGTCATAAAAAGTACATATTCGTGCTCGCTATTCATTGATGATTTAATAATAATCCCTCCAGTGAAATATTAATCATTGAGAGACGAACTTTAGACCGAGTCAGCCCAATTCGTGACTGAACCATTCAAACAAGTTGTGAACCGTATGAATTGATTCACCGATAAGATCCGACTCAAAAGAACAAAACGTTCACAAAACGGGCATCACTATGGTGTTTCTTTTGTATCCCTTTTAAAGCTTCACATGTTCATTTCCCATTCAGTGCATGGAAAAACGTGAGCAGTACAATTCTGCAAAATTTCACCTTTTGTTTTTCACAAATTAAAGTCATGTTTGGAATGACATGATGGTGAGCAAATTATAACAATTATAATTTGTTTTTTGGTAAAATAATTTAATATCTATTTTCCATTTTTCACTAGGCTCCTTCACAACAGCAGAGTTGTCTACTGTTTACTTCACAAGTCATGTGGACAATACCACAACAAGATTCTGAGTTGACCTGTAACCTATAATTGCAATATTATTTAAATACCTTAATGTGTGGATAGAAAGAGATAAACATTGAAAAAAACACACACTCACACATTTAGCTTTTAAGGCATATAATTGTTACCTATTTAACAGTATGAGAGCTAGGTCTAACTTATACAGGGAACAGGACAAGTATGAAGCTCATTAACTTTTCAAACATCTTTATCAACTTTCTTGTTCTATCTCACAATAAAACACACACACACCATTGTGTTTATATTCTTATTAGCCCATTTACCTAAATTCAAACACTGGAAAAGGCCACATTTAGACCATAACGGTCAAGGTGGAATCCATTTGGTAACTCTTGTGTGAATTATTTTAATCCAACTTCAAAAATAGTCCAAAAACATTTGTTATCACAGTCCACTGGATCAGTGCACCCGTTGGGCAAATGGCTAGACCCTCAAGGGTCCAGCAGAGCAGGGTTTGAATTGGACTTCTAGTCAAGTAGTCAGGGTTGGAGCACCAATATGGTGCAAAGAAATGGATGAGGAAGAGCGGGTTCATCCAGCAGTCACGTTCTCACTGAGAACTGTAGTGTTTTATCACACAGAACTGCACACATCTTAGTGCTATTTTCAGCAGTGGGGAAAATCAGAAAATCTGCAGACTTTTCTATTAGCACATAGGAAATTCACTTGCCCAATCTGAAGTAGATTTACTAACCTCTGAGAAACAAACAGACAAAAAGCTGAAGTATTTGACTCAGGACAATTTTGTCAGCAAATTGTTTTGCTAACAGTATGAAACCAAGTCACTGTGAGATTAAAAAAAACGGAAGAAAAGAGAAACCACCCTTATAGAGATAAAGACAATCCTTGACCTGACTGAGATTTCAAATGAAAAAGACAGAACTGCTCAATTTGAAAAAAACATTAAACCTGATATAGCTGCAGGCCATTTAGTTATCAGTAATACTTGTATAACCATTACTTGAAACGGTTATATGTGCAATGTATTAATATATTGTGATATGTATTGGCATTTTTATGGTAAAATATGAGAGAAATGTTTTAATGTAAAAAAAAGGGGGAGAATTTCCTTTGTTTCCAAATGAAAAAGAATGAATTTATGTGTAACGTAAAATGTAATTTAGTACACAACAACAATTAATGTCACCTACTTGGAGAGTCAGGTGTGTTATTGATCTCAGCCTTGGCAATGTTAATTTGGTCTGTAGTCTAATAACTTGGCTAGAATGAAAAACTCAGTCATAAACAAAATTTGTCCTTCTCTCTGACAGGAAATCTGAGAATGGGAACAATACAGGAAATGTGAGGAGTGAAACTCTTTTTGCTGTCTGTATACACAGTTTGTCTACTGAATCTGCATCCATTTCCATGTGTGTTTTAAGTGTTTACTCCCAAACTGTCTGGGGCGCTGTCTTCTCTGGCCATGTCCTCAGACAGAAACATGAGCATCCACATGAAGGATTCCAGTTGGTCTTGTCTATCTATCAATCGCCACTGGAAGTTTCTTCTGCAATGGGAGGAGGTCCAGGGCTGCTGGCACCACAGATACGAGCTCCAGATCCCTTCCACACAAACGGTGCTTCCTAGAAGAAATAATCAATAAAAGGACTAATAAACAATAGAAAAAATATGTCATATTACCTACATAAAATGAACTAGAGTAAATGTGCCTCTTATATACTTCAAGCAAAATCGAAAAACTAACTGGCATGAGATCATTTCGAACAAAATCAGGCCAAAACAAAGTTCATTTGGAGTTTGTTTCAGGAATTCGAAACAGCTTGCCAAATCAAACTTTCTGGAAAAGTTTTCTCAGACTAGTAAACACCTTTAAACGACCAATGGTTGACTGGAGTGCCGAATCGCAGAGCTGATGCAAACATCCATATCACTATGATCACATGCTTTCTTAACTGCTGTTTTCTCACTGCTGCCATTTTGTTGTGTGTTTATTTTGTTATTGAAAGGAAAGTGTGCTTGTTTCATATGGAATCACATTACTATTAATTAACTGAAGCTAAAACTGTATACCTTCCTACATAAAACAATGGATTGCGGAGACCACAACTACTTACTACTAATTAAATAGTGTTGTGTTATATTTCAGAAATCATTCAGCAAATTTAGTTTGCTCTTAAATCCCCCCTTTGCAACCACAACTATGTACATGATCAGCATTTATTATATGCTTGGTTTTTGTCCAGTGGTGTGTCAACAACAGCTTTTTGGCTTGGTCCCATCTCATAGTCAAGCTAAAAATTTTAAGATTACAATTTAAAAGAAACTCTTCCACCGTGTGAGATGTATGTCTAAAGAACAAGCATTGAAAAAGTAAAGAGAGGAAAAAAAGAAGTGAAAAAATCCAAAACAGCTAGGCTTTCAGATTTTAAACATTTACATAGTCTACACCATAGCCCTAACAAAGTTAATAATTTGTATATTGTGTATTAATAATTATTTGTAACACGTGCATACACACACACACACACACACATGCACACGCACGCACACACTTTTAAATGTTCACTTTTGATCAATGTAATGCATCCTTGCTGAATAAAAGTATTAATTTCTTTTTTTTTTTAAATCTGTAAAGACTGCAAACTTTTAAACAATAATGTATATATTACAAAAAAAAAAAGCAAAAAATAAGCATTTTCCTAATTAATGAGGAACTCATGACAACTATAGCTGAGACCACTACTATGTGCAAAAAGTGAGAAATGAAAGTGTTTTTAATAGTTCTGCTTCCTGCCGTTTTCTCCTTGGGGGAAATTTTCTTTTTTTGTCAATCCACAAAATGTCAGGCGAGCCTGCAGAATCAACCCTCTGTCAAGTTTTGTATAATGTATAAAGTCATGTCAAGTCATCTTCATTTATATAGCGCTTTTCACAATACAGATTGTTTCAAATCAGCTTCACAGTGATAAAAAAAATTAATTGACAAAGATTGTTTTGGCTTTACAGCAGCTCTAAAAAAATATTATCATGGAGTTAAAGTAGGTTTTTGATTGAATCACTTCCATTGTAAAAATTGTTAATTATTTACTTAGGGGCCACTTAAATGACACCTTTCCTACTGAAAACCGAAGACCTTTAATGCATTCTTGCCATTCATTTATGTGTTTAGTCTATAGGTTTATACGTTTGAATGTGTATGTGCGCAGACGCTTGGTCTTTTTTACAAAGTGATATTGCCAAATTACTTGTCTGGTCCGCATAATACAGAAAAATTAGTCGTGTCCGTGGATCTAGGCAAACTGGAATAATTTTGATAACGTTTTATCTATACATAGGGAAAGGAAAGGAGACCTTCGCAGGGGATAGTGTCAAATATTTGTGTATGTTGGCCTGCATGTGGTGTATCTGTATACAATTTGTGCTTGAACTTGTTTTCAAATGTTTTTTTACCTGCACGGTTCCAGTACTACATCCTCCAGTCTCTCTGTCTGCACACCTGAGCATGCTGAGAGCGATATCATCAGGGCTGTGAGTGAGGACAGGTTCATTGCATTGCTGCCCTGCCTCGCCTGCCGCTGTGTCCTGACGACTATTTACTGAAGAAGATGTGGAAAGGGGCGGGGCTTGAGAGGAGGCGGCACTGTCATCTCCGGTGGGCGGGGTGTTCTGCACACCTGGGCTGTTAGCGTGTTTTTTCCTACGAAGGGTATCGATCCAACTGCTGCTGTGGCGGGAAGCGAAATTAGCGAGAGCCAGCGAACTCAGACGCATATTTTTTCCTGAAGTGATCAGCTCTCCAAAGCCCTCCTGATGCGCAAATGCATAACCGGAGCGCCGAGATCCACCTCTCCCCAAGCGACCAAGAGCACTGCCACTAGCTACTCCAGAACCGCCCACTCCACGACCCACACGCCCACCAGGCTTCCGCTTTTTCTGCAGCACAAGTTGAGTGTAGCGCACCTGCAGAAAGACAGTGAGAATGTAATTGAGGATGAGTGTGAGGGGAAACTACCAGAAACTACTAAATGTGTCAAACCTACTGATGTGAAACAAATACAGATCATATTTGTTTCACTTCAGTAGGTTTGACACTTTTTGTAGTTTCTGGTAGTTATGAATCAGAATATGCAATAATCAACCAAACATAATTTTCCAACAACCAGAAATATGCTTTTTTTATCCTTTATATTTAACCTTTATATTTGTGTTTAAGCAAATAGATACAAATATATATAAAGAAATATTATAACATTAATTAACAAGATTATGTTAATATTAAATATTAACATTAAAAAAAACACTCTTTCACTCACACTAACACCAATGCAAGTAACAACATTACTTTATTTAATAGAAAATTTAGAACATTTATTAAATATAATCCTTTTAAGTATTGTGTAAAACAGACCTTTACTGTGATATACTAATAATGTTTGGTTGAATATAAACATAAAATGTGTAATAATAACTAATTCAAAGATGGCCTAAGATTTAGGCCAAACAAACTAGGGTCACACGCATACTTACGGTATCTGAGAGCTGAGGTTTAAGATCCAGTTTGAGAAAGCGGAAAGCAAGGACTGGAGCAATGCAGATGACGGTAGCCAGAGCAATAGTTAACCACACCACTGGCTGTCCGAGTGTGTTGTGGGCACTTCCTGTGGTTAATTAACACATCGTATGCACACAAAAACAAAATAAGCAACATATTTACACCAAATGTACACGCACATGCGGCTCAAGATAAAATACAAACAAATTATAATTTTAAAATCATACAATTAAAAATCCATGCGTGTTTTAAAGACTTTACTTAGTTTTTTTTGTGTGAAATGTATGTTTACATGTTAATTTTTTAGGTGAACTATTCCTTTAACATGGATTTACTGTGCAGCCTACTTGACTAATGAAGGAAATTTATATGTATACTACTGTTAAAAAATTTGGGGTTGGTAAGGTTTTTAAATGTTTTTGAAAGAAGTGTCTTATGCTCACCAAGGCTGCTTTAATTTGATCAAAAATATAGTAAAAATAGTGCTTATTTTAATACAATGCTTCTATTTTAGTATATTTTAAAATGTAATTTATTCCTGTGATGTCAAAGCTGAATTTACAGCAGCCATTACTCCAGTCTTCAGTGTCACATGATCCTTCAGAAATCATTCTAATATGCTGATTTGCTGCTCAAGAAACATTTCTTATTATTAACAATGTTGAAAACAGTTGTGCTGCTAAATATGTTTGTGGAAATCATGATACATTTTCAGGATTCTTTGATAAAGTTCAAAAGAACAGCATTTACTTTTAATAGATTTTTTTTTGTTTTGTAACAAATGCTAATCAATTATTTTAATTATGACTAATGTGTCCTTTCAGAATCTTAATGACCACAAACTTTTTGAATGGTAGTGTATCCATAAACAGTTATTTTGAAATTTAAAAACCTGAATATAGAGTAATGCTGCATTTCCAGATGTATTGGCTGATAAGTTGTCCTTGTGACATACTGTATAGAGGTTATCAAATGTGGGTTTCTGTTCAAGATTTCTGTTGGCCCAAAGAGTGCTGACTCACCAAGGAAATGGAACTGCTTGGGGAAGATGCTGAACAGGATACTAGAATGCATAGTGAAGAGGATAGTGAAGTAGATTCCCAAAGAGCCCCATACAAAGAAGTGATTTATAGCTGTCCAATAACCCGTGTCCAGAGCAATCTATAAAGTAGTAACAAAAAGCTTGAGCCATTCAAAATAGTTGCGATATTTCATGTCACATAAATAACAAAATGAGAAGCACTAAACCATATATACATTCAGAAGCCCTACTTAAGTGCTAATGTTTAATCTTGAACAGCTTTCAACATGGACTCACTTGCACGCTGACAACGATGACAAGGGCCGTTGCTGTTGTTACTGCAAAAGTTTGGTAGTCTGCCAATGGGACTCCATTGCTCTGTGTGGCGTAAGAGAGAACACCATACGGAATGAAGAACAGAACAACGGAAGTGTAGATTCCTTGTGCGATACAGATAAAGAACTCTCGCTTGTTAAACAGCAAGTTCAGCTGGCCTGGCTCATACAGCTTTGGATACTCTAGACTCCTCTGTTCAGGAACATCCTGAAATAGACAATATTTGAGGTGGAAGTGAGTTTCTTATAAAATGTAAACAAAACTGAGAATTTGATGTATGTTTTCTTTTTCTTACCTGATCGAAGATGCCCATGGCTAACACAGGCAGGGATGTGTATACGATATTGTAGAGAGTGATGAAGTATTGGTCATAGACAGTCTAAATCAAAGAAATCACAGTAAACAAAGGTTATGACGTCACCTCATAAATAACCTTTTTTTTTTTTTTGAGCCTCAGAATGAATCTCCCACCTGTGCCGAGAACCCACAGAAGAACCCGAACCAGAAGTGCACCATAGTGAAGGCAAAGTTCTTGTAGAAGAAGTAACAGAGAAAACGGCACATGCGCAGATAGGACCAGCGTCCGTGTACCAGCAAAAGTCGCTGCAGGAAACGGAACTGGGAAAATGAGTAATCTGATGACAGCACGGCCTGGATCCCCTCCTGACCACTGATGCCCACGCCAATGTGAGCCGCTACAGAAGGAGAAAAACACAAGTTTAGATAATGCAGTTCAATTTAATATTTAATTTACTTGAGGGGTTTTCAGTTGGATTTAGGGGGTTCAATATACAGCTGATTTTGTTAGTTTGCCCACTTAAAAAGAAATGTCTATAATTTTTATGGTAGGTTTCTTTTAATGGATAGAGAGAATATCCAGAAAAAAACTTAGTACTTGGTGGAGAACCCTTGTTGGCAAGCACAGAGGTGAGATGTTTCTTGTAGTTGGTCACCAGGTTTGCACACATCTCAGGAGGGATTTTGGTCCACTCCTCTTTACAGATCTTCTCTAAATCCTTAAAGGGTTAGTTAATGTTTTGAAATCAGCCCATATAGATATTGTTGAAAATTTGTTTTTTTGTTTGTTTTTTTGGCGCACAAAAAGTTCTCTTATCGCTTTATAATATTAAGATAGAACCACTGAACTCAAATGAACTGTTTCAAATATGTTTTTAGTACCTTTATGGACCTTGAGAGTTTCAAATGGCTTTGGTCTCAATAGAGGCCTCACTGAGCCATCGGATTTCATCGGTATCTTAATATGTGTTCCGAAGATAAACGAAGGACTTACAGGTGTGGAACGATATGAGGGTGAGTAATAAATGACATTATTTTCATTTTTGGGTGAACTAACCCTTTAAGGTTTCTTGGCTGTCGCATGGCAACTCAAAGTTTAAGCTCCCTCCACAGGTTTTCTATAGGATTAAGGTCTGGAGACTGGCTAGGCCACTCCACCACCTTGATGTGCTTCTTCTTGAGCCACTCCTTTGTTGCCTTGGTGGAATGTTTTGGGTCATTGTCAGGCTGGAAGACCCATCCATGACCCATCTTCAGTGTTCTGGCTGAAGAAAGGAGGTTCTCATCCAAGATTTTACGGTACATGGCCCCGTTCATCAGCCCCTCAATCAGGTGAAGACGTCCTGTACCCTTAGCAGAGCCCCAAAGCATAATGTTTCCACCTCCGTGCTTGAGTGTAGGGATGGTGTTTTTGGTGTTCATAGTCAGCATTTCTCTCCCTCCAAACACGGCGAGTTGAGTTGATGCTCAATGCGCTAAATTTTGGTCTCATCTGACCACAGCACTTTCTCCCAAGCCTTCTCTGAATCATTTGGATGTTCATTGGCAAACTTCAGACGGGCCTGTACATGTGCCTTTTTGAGCAGGGGGACCTTGCGGGCACTGCAGGATTTCACTCCATTACAGCGTAGTGTGTTACCAATGGTTTTCTTGGTGAATGTGGTCCCAACTGCCTTGAGATCATTTACAAGCTCCTCCTGTGTAGTTCTGGGCTGATCCCTCACCTTTCTCATCATCATCTTCACCCCAATGAGGCGAGATCTTGCATGGAGCTCCAGGCCGAATGCGATTGATGGTTATTTTGTATTTCTTCCATTTCCGAATAATCACACCAACAGTTGTCTCCTTCTCACCAAGCTTCTTGCTGATGATCTTGTAGTCCATTCAAGCCTTGTGCAGGTCTACAATCTTGTCCCTGATGTCCTTTGACAGCTCTTTGGTCTTGCCCTTGGTGGTGGAGAGGTTTGAATGGAAGATACAGACTCTTTGGACAGGTTTCTTTTATACACATAACGAGCTAACATTAGGAGTACTTTCTTAAAGCGACGGGACTAATCTGTGTTCGACATGAGCACATAAACAATCTGTAGAAGGCAGAATTCTTGCTGGTTGGTAGGGGATCAAATACTTAGTTCACTTGATCAAATGCTAATCAATTTAAAACCTTTAAATAATGTGTTTTTCTGGATTTTTTGGTTGATATTCCATCTCTATCCATTAAAATAAACCTACCATAAAAATTATAGACTCCTCGTTTCTTTGTAACTGGAGCGATTGCGCAGCACACGCCACGAGCAGCTGAACTTTTATTATGCCATAGCCGCCGGCGCCGCTTCCGCTATTCCAGTCATGAGTATGAGGTAACACAGCTCTGCTTATAATATTAGATACAATTGAAAATGTTGAAAATGTTATAATGTTGAAAATGTTATAACGTTACTCTGTGCGTTCACTCGGCGGCTGCTGTGAGACACTGTTGCACACTGCAGTAAGATAGATCGAATTTAGAATATCATATTAAATGCTGGATGGCTTGTGTTGATAAATGGCAAGCAATTAATTTTAAAACGTATTGTATGATGGAGAAAATGCTGTATTACTGTTACTAAAAATAAAGCTGCATCTGCATACTTCACAAAATAGTGTTTTTCTCTGAGGCATGGTAAAGCATGGTACTCGCAAAAAAAATAGAAAATTAGATTTAAACAATAAGACTAAACGTGTTGAGCTATATAACAACAATTAGTTTTTTGTCAATAAACGTAACCAAACAGCTGTTCCCTTGCCTATTAAAACATGTAATATTTTAAAGCGTTTCCATGGTTTTTACAAAATAAAACCGGGTATGACGCAATTGACAGGCGACTCCTCACTCATCCCGGAGCCTTGGTTAAAAGTGCAATTTTCTCACGATTTACAAATAGTTGGAAACATTTGGGATATTGTAAGCACTCAAGTGAACAAAATACAGGTCCTTCTCAAAAAATTAGCATATTGTGATAAAGTTCATTATTTTCCATAATGTAATGATAAAAATTAAACTTTCATATATTTTAGATTCATTGCACACCAACTGAAATATTTCAGGTCTNCTGCAAAATTCTTACATATTGCACCTTTAAGTAGCTTTTTTAAACATGCCCTAGAAAAAAAAAAAACATGACTGGTGAGCATTTTGAGAAAAAACAATGGCATTGACATGTTTTAAGGTATGTCAGCAAGTTGCTTTCAGTTAAAACAGCTCAAATTTGGATTTCAGTCTAGGACTAGGCTTAAGCCTTGTCTGTGAAACTGGGCACTAATCTTCTATTTTAAGCTATGGAGACTAAAATGTATAAATATCCATATATACTGTGTGAAAAAAATATTAAACATCATATTCAAAATAAATAAATAAATAATTGCCTTTTATTTTGTCATTGAACTATACCCAAAACAATTGTATTTATATTTGAATATATATAATTATATTTATTGAATATATTGAAATATATAATTATACTTATAT